>QGOD01002445.1:170128-203112 GCA_003313065.1 Sarcodon sp. MG97 | reverse complement strand
CACTAGATAGCAGAGCAATATCAGACGACCAAGTCAAGTTACAAGTATCGGATAGAGTCAATCCCTAAACTACGCCGAGCCTGGATGATGGCTACCAGCTCCTTCATCGCCTCTTCCAATATCACTACATTGTCCAACAGCCTCGAAAGTGTTATATGTGGTTTCGCTTCTTCCTTTTCATCTTCATCACTGTCGGGAGCCTGTGACGCTTTTTTCTCGCCCCAGCCAGATGAGAATACGTCCTCCTCATCTGCATTCCACTTGTTGGACTTGGCCGGTGTCCAGGGACCATCAAATGGAACAGGAGCTGCGTACGGCTCGACCCTTATCGAACCCGTCTTTTGGTAATGAGGACCAAAAGGACTCGCATCAATGCTTTTCCTACCAGACCGTGGGGGTGTTGTTTGTTCCGAAGAGGTTACATTAGCTTTCGAAGCCTTTGATTTCTTGGGAGTCCAGAACGAGACGAGCGAAGATGTTGCTTTCGTCTTTGGATTTGATGCTGGGGGAGCCGCTTCAGCCGGCTGTGCTGCAGGGACAGGACGGGAGACAGGAGCTGTGGTGGCATCAAAGTCGAGAGCCAGGGTCAGAGCATCAGTAAGGTTCTCGGAGAAGAGCAGGCCCTGCCGTCGCTCCAACAGATACTGGTCAAATTTTTCGACTATATGGCGATATCGTTCGAGCTGCGTTACCAGGCCATGGAAAATGGAGTGAATGACTGGTCTGGATTTTTCGTCCATGCTCGCTGCGGGAAGTGATATCGACTCTGCAGCCAATTTCTCGTCTATACGAAAATCGATCGATCGATCATCTCCGTCGTTTCCATGATCAGATCTTGGTCTGTCGGTTTCGATCTCAGTCCCCGGCGCTTTCTCCGTAGTGGCAAACGTCAACCATCCCGCAAGTGACCTACAAGGGTCAAGCGCCAGAGTCGACAAAACACCAGTCAGCGCCATGTTAAGCTCGGAAGAGTTTGCAAAGAATTTTCGCAGTGACTCCAAGACGAGCGACAGGATGGGATCGTTTGGTGTCAACCGATGCTTCGTTTTTGTTAAAACCTCTTCGTCTGCGTCGCGAGTAAAGCTCCTCTGGCCTTCGATGGCAACAAGCGCATCGCGTAGGTAATGGTCGTATCCTGTACTAAAAGCATCTGCGGCATGAGATGGGTCTAGGCGAGACACCAGAGCGAGGTATAGCCCCATTTCGCGCTCGTGTGTCGAGTATGTTGTCTCGGGCTGTGCAAACATCGCGGGCATGTATTCGTCGATAAGAGAAGTATCATCTTCTACTGGTGTCCGGGGCTCGAATGTCCTAGATGAAATCAGGAAGGGTTCCGGATAGCTAGTCGCCTTCGGATCCCGTATAACTACAAGCAACCGATCAATACATAATCGCGAATGTCGAAGCAAGATAGACTGCAGTAGTTGGAGAGCCGCAGTAGCAGTGGCTTGATTCTGTGACCGCAAATTGGACAGGAGAAGATCTTTAAGTGTAAAGCGACCCATGGAGGTGAAATATTCTGTTTGTCGTCTCGAATCAGGTGCCTCCATCTCCAATAAAACCATAGCACTACTTTTCCGACGGCTCTGTTTCGAATGGTGTCTATCTGCCTTCGGGGGCGTTGAGCCCAATGTCAACATTGTTCTTGGTTTTGACCGTCGACGAATGAGCTCATCGTTGTCCTCACTCATGAGGAAATCAACAAGCGATTCGCCCAACTGTCCCTTCCCTAGAGTACGGATCATGATCTCGATGTAAGACATGACCGCAACCGCACTCCCATCCGTATCAGCACACTCGAGAATCGAAGGATACAACACATTCTCCAGAAAGACGCGCCGAACTGCATCCAAGATAGCCTGCACGACTGCGTCACCGACAGTGGTTTCTGTCTGCGCAACATTTCGTCGAAGCACGTCTTGAAGGAACTCCAGAATCTTCAAAAAATGCTCTAATTTGATCTTGAAGTCTGCACTGGAAGAATCTTCCACTCCGAGCTCCTGATTCCTTATTCGCGCAGCCTCATGTTCTTCGTTCTCTTCCTTAGTTTCTATTCTGGAACTTCCCAGAATCATGTTGTTTCCAGTGCTGTCGGAAGATTCCGGCGAACGGATCTCGAGTTTGGACGGCAAGAGAGAGTAGACCGCTGCTAAACCCGCAGCAAGTACTTCTGAAAAGTCCCCATCAACGATGTATTCTGCAAGAGCGAGTGCAGCGTCAGTGATCGGGTCCGAGCCCGTCGGCTCCGTAGGAGACTCTGGCGGGGCTTCGTCTCCCGCAAGCCGATGTATAGGCTCTCCAGGCGACATTGCAACATCCATCAAAAACAATAGTCCAGCACGGGCAAAATCCCCGATCTGTCCTTCCCGATGAACGAAACGCAGGAGATAATTGAGAAGGAGAAATTCGTATTCCGTCCGTTTCCCTAAAGACGCCGATGTCACTGTTTTCTGCGATGGAGCAGGAGAGACTGTGCGAGGAGAGTTGGACCCATCCCCAGCTCCCTCTTCCTCCCCCGGCTCTCCTTCGTCTTCTTCTTCAACGGAAAATAGTGGTTCAGACCGGTACCAGTGCTTGTCGTGGAAAAATATCATCAACAGTTCCCGATAAGTCCGTATGCGACTGCACAATATGCACAATAGATTAACAACTAACACACACACGCGCGAGCACATCAGTAAAAGGTAAACACCAAGACGATAAACTACTTCAGAACACTCACGATCTTCCTCATATTCGGAAGGAGAGCTCCTGATCGCATTCCCAGCTGCCCCCATCACCTTATTCCGCCCATCAAGTTGTTCTTGCATATCGTCCCCCACACAGTTCCTGAGTAATCGCAGAACGGCCTTGTGCACGGCAGAATGTACAAGAAACTGTTCGTCCAGGAGTACGACCATGTTCTGCACAGAACGCAGAACCTCAACTTGAATGCCAAGCGGTCTATCCGACTCGCTAAGCTTGACCAGCGCCCCTAGTACATCTGAAAGCAAACCTCTGTATAAATTCGACTGCCAACTTGTAGTACAAAATAAGCATACCATTCTTCAAAAGGTACTCTAGGCAGCCTCCGGTGGCTCTGTAAACCAAAAGCCGGGACTGGATCAGATCATATAGGCGTCGGTCCGAGAGAGAAAAGAAACCAACCCTTCCTCCGTCCGCGTTGACTCCCATACAAGCGAATCAACCATAGACTTGAGATGTGCTGGTACATCCGTGTATTTGATTCCTCTGGCGAGCTGCCGCTCGTCGGGATGCTCGAGCGTATTCTGGACGGATCTTAGTGTGATAATATTGCGCCAAGTGAGGTGCACACCTTGATGAACACCCACGATTTATTGAATTCGAAAACATGATCTTGGACTACTTTTGGAGGGGGTTGGCTGCTGGATTTCAGGAATTTCGAGAAATAGTCCATCAGTTATTCAGAAGGGCAGAATAAGGCTCGAAGTGATCGCCAATCGTCTCAACATGTGCCAAGTTCGGCCTTGGCCTCCCTACTCAGATGTTCAGAAGCAAGGGCTGGTAATATATATACTCCTGACCTATCATTATCCAGAGATGGTATCTATTCGTATACTACAGAAAGCGACAGAACAAGCAACCCTGCTGGGTATGAGTGTGTAATAATGCTGTCATGATACAAATGCAAAGGAAATGTCCTGTCAACAAGTGACTGAAGACTGAGCGACAGACAGAACGAAAGGAAATGGACGCTAAGGCGTTAGATCTTCTGACATATCTGGCAATTCAACGTGATCTTATGTCGGTATACCGAAGCTGTAATGGGTGTCAGAAAGTGGAACATCATCAGGGCAGAAGAACGTACGAAGAGCAAGCAAGGCCGTCAATAAACCTATTACAATTACGTATAGCAGCGAGTACTTTAAAACCTGGAAACATAGTATTGAACATGAGATACCGGGACAAGAAGCAAATAATACTCACAATCCACCGGCGCTGTCTTTTCTGCTTGGTAGAAAACAAAGGAGGTCGGATTTGTTTAGAAGGGCGAAGCCAGACTATCGGCCGATTAAAGTAGTAATCATCTACGACATGATGTAGACTCACATAGCATTGTGGAATGTACCCGGTCGAAATATGGGATAAGAGTTGGAGGGGTCAGTATTGCCAAGAGAATATGACCCAGCAAGAAGTCTGAGCTCCAAAGAGACATTTCCACTATCTTCACTAGAAGCTCACGAGCAGCCTGTGGCATAGCAGATGCGCCAAAACCACGACCGTACCATTTCCCAGTCCACCAAGCTCTGTTTGTTTCGTCGTGTTTGAACTCTCTCGAGAGAAACACTGCTATCAGTATCTTCTGGATAGCACGTTGAATGGCGATAATTGCGATGACACCCAGCACTGCGTGGGACACATCCCACAACTCCAGGAACCACTGCAGGTTCGCAGTTAGATTTATTTTCACATTCAAGGTGCACGGACTTACGAAGAACTCGAAGAAGGCGATTAAACCGACTAGTGCTAATCCATGTGCAATTCCTGCCATGATTGATGCAAACCTTGCCCACTTCTCGAACATGGGGCCTAGGAACAACGAGAAGAAAAACAAAGTGATTAGAACAGCAGCGTTCCAGACAACGGGGCCGACTGCAATTACTGCAATTCGAATGAGTGGATTGGCTGGCTGATTTCCGTTCTGGGATGGGAAGGACTTGATGAACATGTAAGCATTGATGAAAAGGGTTGCCATCACTAATGGCCAAATGATCTCGGAGAATATGACTGCATGCCAACTCGCTCTTGGGACGTCACCAGATAGCTTCTCTGAGGGATGTCCAAGTTTCTTCTTTTTGTACCCAGTAATCATTGTCCGGGATAAACGGCAATATCCGTACCAGCTGCTCGCTTTTGTCCTAGAGTTGCCTCGAGACATCCATCGCAAGAATTCCCGGTAGTCTATGATAAAGTCGGCATATGAGAATTGATGTGGATTGAACAAGAAGGGCGCAACGCAGAGGGATAATACTGAAAACCAAAAGTAGATTAGATAAGGCGTCCAAATCGACAAGCTGGCAAAGAGCAAAAGTATGAGATTCCTCATGCCCATGTAGATGCTGGGCCCAGCGAATCGTGAGTATAGAATTGAAAATGATATCCTGGTCGTCGCAAACCCGCGTCCCGTAGCAATATAACGAGCACCTCCAAAAGCCAGATTGCTTAGAAGGGCTTGGGAATAGATCTGGGTCGAAAACACTTCAAAGATCGGGGAGAGTGACAGAAAGTGTTTCGCAAGACGTATGACTGCTTTTCCTGTTCCCCTTTCCACCAACTCTATATATTTATGAGTATTAATTGGAGTGAGCAATTCTGATACGACAAACCTTGCAAAAATAGTGGAAGGAAGGCGATGAAGAACACCAAGAAGATCGAAATGATACAGCGACGAATCCAATCAAAGACTGGAATAAGATTGTAACATTCCGTTGCAGTGCCTATCACGTTACCATCTGCATCAACGGGACAAATAGCTAACTGCTTGTTCAGTGTCCCGATGTATAGAACTACGGTCAAAAGGTTAAACACCTGTATGGTGAGATATCAAAATACTTACGGGTTACCATGAAGACCTGGATGGAATATATGACAAGGATGTTGTTGATGTGGAATCCAGGATGACCGTAGTAGAACGTCAAAAACCGATCAATGGGGAGTTGAGTGCCAAGATAATAGTATTCCCTGCTAAGCATTTGTTCGCCCATGCCAGTACCGATCTTCGTTTGGAAGTTCAAAATAGTCCCAAATCCGAGATCACGACCTTTTCCACACTGATAGTATTCGGAATGCTTAATTCGGCCACCACGTCCAAATGCGTTCATACCAGCGAAGATATCCTCATTAAGATGAAGGCCTTTCTGCGCTTTAGAAACACCGCCGCGCGTAGTCATGAAAATGGCGTTCAAGAAATCTGGGTGACCGTAATGCAACTTTCCACCAATCCATGCCAATGCCCTGGCAGTCATAGTACCGAACGTCTGTTCTTTTCCCGCGGCGATGTCTCCCAATACTCCTAT
The DNA here is from genome assembly GCA_003313065.1 of Sarcodon sp. MG97. Lineage (NCBI taxonomy): Eukaryota > Fungi > Basidiomycota > Agaricomycetes > Thelephorales > Thelephoraceae > Sarcodon > Sarcodon sp. MG97. The sequence continues at coordinate 197,074 of QGOD01002445.1, read as the reverse complement.
GTTCTCTGAAAAGATATATTCGCGGGTACCAATGATAGCCACGGGCGCTTTACGGAATTCCTTATGACCCCATTGAGCGTACGGGCTCTGGCTCGAAATAGAGTATTCCTCGAATTCGCCAAGAACGTTACGAATCTTGAGACACTCTTCCAAGTAGTTGTCTTGATTGGCATCGATAAGCTGCAAATATTCTCCGCGATAGAAGACAATTGCGTGGTTTTGATTATCCGATTTCCCATCACCCAAGATGGGGTTTCCAGGTAGTTCAATCATGTATTTGGGTTTTCGCTTGCCCGTTCTCTCTTCAAATTCAGAATGACCGTCAATGAGCGCAGAATACAATCTTGGGTCACCACCTTTCGGGCCAGCTTCTTCATGTAGATAGGCAATCTGAAGGTCAGGATAGGCACGCAGAAGGAATTCCGCGTTGTCTTGTTCTTCCTTATTGAATTTGGAGTAGCGTTGCATAGACACTATGAACTTGAATTTGCGGCGAGACATGCGTTCCAACTCGCGCTCCAGGCTATCCGTATTGCCTGCGAATCGCTGCACAATCTGAGGATTCTCCACTCGATATAAAAGCTTGATAGCCTTCGAGTAGTTCATCATCCCAGAGACTGTACGGTACAGTGTTTGAGCACGAAGCGAGGCCCAGATACGGGTGCGAAGAGTGTATTCCGGAGAAGCAGTCTTGAATCCGATGCAATAGAAGGGCAAGTCATCTGCTTTGCTACTGGTTGACTTCTCGCTCCCACCGAAAGGTGTGCTTCCTGTAACGTCAAAGCCATCGTGCTCGTCCGCAAGAATCTTTGTATCCTTGACAAAATTATCCCATTCAACGGGATGCAACTGTTTGAGGTACTCCAACATGGTAACACGGGTATTTGAATCTTCCTCCCGAATAATTTCTCGAAGACTAAGAAGGATCTTCTCAGAATAATGGGGAACTAAAACAGTGAACGTAGGCATGGCGTCCACCGGTAAAGGCTCGGGGAGAGCGGTCGTGAGGGATGAAGCAAAAAAAGATATACGCCGCTCTGCCTCGCCACCTGAAGGGAAGAAGTGGCCCTGTGAACCACCGGTATTATTCGTGAAGAAAGGAGGAGCACGGAGGGTTCGTTGACCACCTGGGCCATCAATCTGATGATATAGTAGGCGTTGGACGTGATCAATGGAGAGAAGATGTTCGCGGTACATGGAAATGATAATCGCATTCCAGAGTTGAGACACCAGGACCTGAGAGAAAAATGAGAAAACCTTAGGTGTGTATCCTGTGGTCCAACGAGATTATCTCACCTTGGGTTTGTATTTGACCTCCATTTCCCCTGTTGCTAACAACTTTGCGTACATTCTCTTCGGCAATCGAGTGAATATGTCCTTCCAGGGAGTCCAAATGGACAATCCCAGGGAAAACGAACGGCCGATACTAAACACCACTTGCCAGATGATGTACCATAGGTATGTGTCCAAGAAGAACAACACGAGGTCCATGATATACATGATGCCAAGAGCAAAGCTTATCTGGTTCCGGCACAGGACATTCCCAAAATACTTGACGCTGCAATTTTCAACATTAGACCGGGCCATGACCGAAACAGGACTACTGAAGGAAGAGGACAGGAAGAAATATGACTCTGCATACTTGCATCCAAAGGTCAGCAGCCAAAGACAAATGGATGCCATGCGAGCAGTTCCGGGGAGGGTAGGATATGACGCCGTGAAAGTTTGAGAAGCCATATACTTGCGTGATTTGCCGGCAACGCGGTCCCCAAACATCCGACCCGAAGGAATGAGTGCAAACGCCAGAGTAGCAACTACGGATATGAAGAACTGGACAATTCCAATGATGAGAGGAACCTGGCTGGTGGTTTTACCGTCGACCAGAGCAATATAAATGGTCGGACCACCGGTAAGTGCAAGGATGACCAGTAAGAAAATTAGGCGAGTTGTTAGATGAGAGGCGTTGTTCCATGTCGTAGGGATGTAGGTAAATTCGGCTATAGTGGCTGCAATCATGATGAGGGTCGCAACTGCGCCACCCAACGCAACGGCCGACCAGGTCATCGGTGAAGATGGGTCTTTCTGAAATCTTGGTGAATAGACCCTCGGGGAATTGAAAGCGGTATAGAACCAGAACAAGGCTACATGCAGTATCCAAATTCGGTTGAAGTTCACCAGAAGATGCGCAGAAGAGCGGCTCTCGAAGTATGTTTTGAAAAAAACTTTATTCCAATCGATCTTTCCAAAACTCATATAACGTTGGGAGGGAGGGAGATCAACGAGGCGTGTCTGCAGAAGGTGGGATTAATAGTAGAGTGATATCAAAAGAATTGAGCGTACACCGTTCATAAGCACAATCCGTGCGATGCCTTCTGGATACCAAAATAACTGATTAATGTCATCGTAGCCGACGATCTGGGCATGATCCTTCTCTTTTCTCACAAACTTTCCGTCCACAACTTCATAACCTTGGTCCCGCATAAAACGGTACAGCGGTTTGATCACTGTCTCCAGATATAAGCCTTCAGGGACATGATCGGCTCGGTTTTGGCACTCGGGACTACGGTAGTAATCATCCGCACACTTGAATAGGAAACACAAACATTCGGGCACAAAACGGACATTGCCGGCCTCGCCCCAGCAGAGCAAATACAGAGCAATCTGTCGAAGACGGTCGTAATGGCTCATGTTGTTCATAGCTGTGCGCCATCTGTTCAAGGCACTATCGAGAGATTTGCTCCCCGCTGTCTTTGGCTGCCCTCGGACGCTCCGCAAGCGCTGAAGGCCTGGGTTCTGAGTCTGGCCAACGGCGTCGTCAAGATTTAGTTGAGCAGCGAAGTACCATTTGCGGTAATTAGCGTGTTGACCACCAATGTAATCAGCATGCAATGTTAGAAGGGCTTGATTGGGAGTCATACGAGAAGCACGAGAATCCAGCTGATGCATGAGAAAGTCGAACTGTAGGACTAGGATTAGATAGTCGACTTGAGTCATTTAACAGGGCTTACCATATTCCGCATGGAATCTTTTTGAAACCCAAATTTATGAGCGAGGTCGAGAAAGATGTCTTCGATTTCTTCAGCAGAAATTGGGATCTGGCGTTCTGAAGACCAAGCGGGATACGGTTCGGAGGCACCCGGGATGTCAGCGAATGGACCGTGGTGGGTACTAAGACCACTGGTATGCGAGTCGATTGAAGCAGTGTAACGACGTAAGCCTTGTTGTTCGGAATCAGATTCATAGCTCTGGGCTAATACACAGAAAGCAGATGAGAACATGATTGAGCAGAAAAAGAAGAGGGGAAAAACAGATTCGTACGCCATTGCGTGCCGAGCTGCGACGAAACAAATGAAGCACATGGAGCTTACAATAGTTGTCATATTGACCTTGTTGGTCATGAAAGGCGCCAGCACCAGCTAATGGGACTTGACTAGCGTTTGCAGAGGCATAGCCAAGATTTGCCTCTGAACCTGCGGGATAATCACCTCTGAACTGCTGGCCATAAGGATTGTGATTGTTGACAGATGGGTTTGGCAGCCCACGAAAGGCCATGGCGGGTAAAGAGTGACTGTTGGTAGAGTATAGGTAGGATGGTAGACGAAAAAGCGAAACACTGCAAGCGCAAGCACCACAAAAGACAGAAAGACAAAGAGAGTTTGCGTGTCAAGGAGACGAAAAAGGTGTGTTACCATATCTGACGCCGTTCGCTACCAGTGTGGAGCCACGCGGGTAACTTTATGTCCCTGTGGAAACCACGACGATTCGATATGTGCATCATCGCAAACACTGGCCCTTGGGCCACGGCAGCCCATTGACGCTGTGATCAACCTGTGTTGCATCAACTTGGTAATGATATTCAAGTTCCATTTGTCCAGTAGAGCATGTAGTACATTGATTGCTTCAGTATCAATGTGGTTATTAGTGAGCAACTTGTGTGTCTGTGCTTGGACCGTGCCTTACCTCCGGAGTGGACCTGTGTAAGTACTTTATCCATCAAACACTTGATGTCTTCTGGACGACCCATCGTGTTGTGTCCTCCAAAGAACGTCGAATCCACCGATGATGCTGGTATCACAATAATCAAGTCCGTTCTACCTGACACCACTCCCGTTCCTGCTCCTTACGAATCCCTCATTCAACCCCCTCTGTCCCATGTCCCCTCTCTTGTCTACTTTTGTGTCCGCAGGCTCATCGAGTATCCGGATGCAGCCCATTGCCTTGGCGGCCCATGTCTTCGATATCATCCTCCTTCGTCGCGTCAAACTTTTGACATCATACGCGCCTTGATCCCTCCCACATCGCATCTTCAAGAGGATCCAGAACGTCTGTGTCTCTGTATGGTGGACCCACGGTTGTGGGCTTTGCTTGTCCAGGTTTACTACAACCTTCCTGAAGTATTTCGCCGCTTCATTATGCCATTGCGTGATAAACATCTCCCAATGCTTAACCGCATACCTTCCAGCTCCAACTTTGCCCTGATTACTGTGCTAGAATTGCCGCGGTGCAATTCGCTTACAGACGACACTATATCAGAACTCAAGGCTCTTCATGGACTTTGCGCTTTCGATGCTAGCGAGACAGCACTGACTTCACATGGTGTGCAAAGGCTCTCATGGAGTCTCTCAGCGGGGAGATCAGAAAGTCTTGCACCGATGATAGTTGGTGGACCTTGGAGACTCAGGATTCTACGGCTTCAAGGCTGCAATAATGTTGATGACTCCATATTCAACGCAATCGCCAATTTCCCACTTCTATGTGTCATTGGTGAGCTCCGTAATCATTTTTACGATGCAAACGGACATATTTTATCTTACTAGATCTCCGGGGGACTAGATGTACGACATCGAAAGACCACGGTTCTTTTAGACCGTCTCCATATCAAACTTTATTTCATCCAGTTGCCATTGCCGAATCCCTGGAAAATCTCATACAGTTAACTTCAGATCCACACGTCTTGTTTCCACATTCCAACCCCTTCATCATCCATGTTAGCTCCCTATCGTATTCTTGGCACCCCCCTCGTCGGCCTTCAAAAAAGCCGAAAGCAACGCCCGATATTTTCACCTTCCCACCTGTCCCTCAAGAATCAAAGGGCTCGCTTGCGACGCAAAGTAACGAAAATTCAAGGATTATCGCAGGAAATTCGGAAATGTTGACACTGACGCGAGGAATACGAAACAGTGAATTAGAATTTCATCTGCAACACGAACTGCAGCGTTTGAGGGACGAAGATATGAAAGTTCTCTTGTCCCAGATACTGAACCTTGTTCAAGAAACTAGTACCTCTGCGTCGGACGACCTGAGCGAACGCTTGAATGCAATAGCAGAGCTAGAATCAGGCAATGAATCGTCGATCCAAAATTTACGACGGTTTTACGGGAAATCAGCGAGTAGAATGGCGGACCACCGATGCCCATATACGACGCCTCCTCCAAACTACACTAAAGTCAATCAACATCCCCGTCGGGACAAACTTCTTATGCTTTACCGAGAACCCCCACGATGGTCAGATATCCCTGGACCATTACCCATCAGTGTTGAAACACCCAAGCCAATATCACGCGACGTTAGTTCTATTGCCAGCGTCGATAGGGGGTGTATCAGGGCTCATCGTGGAAGGGATGGGATCCTGAGCATGATCACAAAAAGAGTGAAGACGGAAAATGTGAATAGGCCGCGTTCAGTTTCACAAATGATGGAGAAGACGCAGTCAAACAATCCATTCATAAAGAAGACTCGATCTTCTGGTCTTACTACGAAACTAGGACAAACCGCGCCCCTGAAAGAGGACGACATCTCTGTTCATGTCCAGACACCAATCAGACCACTCAGACCTATATCTTCTCTTCCTGTTCCTTCGCCCCCTCCACAATCGAAGAAAGTAAAGATTTCGGGACGTGGGCTTCAGAAGCAAACAGGCAAGCAAATGACGCTCCCTGGGATGTTCTTTATCAGTAGACAGTAACTAGTATAGTTTTGAGATTTTTTCCGCCGACTGGCTAATGACGGAGTAGACGCGATTGTTTGAGCACGTGAGCTGCGCCTTGTTTTTAGTTGGTAATAGTACTTTTTGGGGTGAGCGCCTCGTCCATGTCGTTTTTCTGTCTTTCTCGCTCCCGTATTCCGTGTCGCACATTAATACATGTAGTCCAGTCAAGTCCAAGACATCACTATATATCCAAGCCAGTTCTATCAGGCCGGTGTCACATATCTAGGACAGCCACCTCTGAGCCCCCACAGCGCCCATTCAAGTTTCATATTGGTGTTAGTTGGCTAGGCAAACCTGCAGCCCAGTCCAGGGTACGGCCCTCACCATTCTTGCCCCCTCCTGTGCCTTTCGACCCGAAAAGCAGGATCGGTTCATGGCGCGACCAAGTCCTATCGAAACGAAGATCCGGATCCACACTTAAAGATCCCGGAGAGGATTTTTTTTACATCCAAGACGTGCGTATGGTATTTACTTAGTATTTGAGCATGGTGTTGATGTCTGTTTCTTCCAGATGCGCAACTATTCGGTGGGTAAGGCGTCGTATCATTGTTCGAAACATTATTTCTTATGGTTTTGATTCATTTGGGCAGGGTCTTTCTTTTGGGGTTGCGGATGGTGTTGGGGGATGGAGTGATATGGGCGCGAATCCTGCACTTTTCTCGCAAGCACTTATGTATCATTGCCACCGATATGCAAGGAATGGGTGGGCGGGCGAACCAGAGATGGATCCTACACAAGGTTATGAAGAAAGAGAACAAGTGGAAGGCTGGGAACTAACACCCCAGGCTTGCTTACAGGCGTCTTATGATGCCGTGTTGCGCGAACGGGATGTAGTAGCTGGTTTGTCAATCCGCGCCTCTTTAGGAACGAGTTTTTTCTCACCGTTATACAAAGGGTCCAGCACTGCGTGTATCGTAAATATCAATGCATCTTCTGGCCTGCTACGGTCATGTAAGTGAGTGCTTTGCAAGCTTCTCCATATCCTGCGATAGACTAATAAGTTTCGCATAGTCTTGGCGATAGCGGATTTACGATCCTCCGGTCATGTTCAGTTTACTATAGACAAGAAGGACAAACACATTACTTTAATTGTCCCAAGTGGGTTGTCTCCATCTTGGCGGTGTTAACTTACCTGAACGACGATTTAGACAACTATCCAAACTACCATCTAATTCCAAGCACTTTGGAGGCGCTTGTGACGATAATCCTAGTGACGGACAGTCTTTTGAAATGAAACTGAGAGACGGTGACGTCATAATCTCTTATGTAAGCCAAACTCAGCGATCTGCCCGAGACGTCTTGGGCTAATATTTGTCTCATTTCAGACCGATGGATTAAGCGACAACGTTTTCTCATCTGAAATAGCCGCGATGTGCTCCCTAGTTTCTCGTGCCGGAGGAACCGACGAGTATCAAGTACAGGCCATTGCAGATAACATGGTTCAGTACTCGAGATCTTGTATGTTAAACAAGACTCGGGTTAGTCCCTTTGAACGTGAGTTTCTGCACATTTTTGCCGTAATTGTATTTTAATTCCTGCATTCCAGGACGGGCCGCCAGAGAAGGTATGTATTTCCGAGGAGGGGTAAGTGTTACGTTCAGATTTGATATAGATTCTGCTCACTCAACTTCACAAATCCTTTAGAAACTTGACGAGTGAGCTTTCAATGATATGAAGCAAGAATAGAAACTAATCCCTCTTACAGTGTGACAATTATCGTTGTCCTTGTTCGCGAAGTGTAGATATACCTTTGTAGCCCTTTTACTACACATTCACACATCCACACATGCCTATTTTATTTCAAACTATCGATACACCCGGACTACCAATCAACATTACATTCATCCGTAATCCCTGATACATTTCGGTTAGATGCTTCGTTCAATGAAACTCTCGATGGAGCCTGCTGGTGTTAGCGGGTATTCTTTTAATTCCACTTCACCATCCACAACGAAGGTATTAGGCTGAACGAATATTTTCCTCGGCTGACAACCCGAATAAGTTGACCATCATCGCGATGTATATGTGGTACTCGAAAAACACACCAATTTCTTCCTCAAAACCAAATCTCTGAGTTCACCCTCCCACCCAGGGAATGGTTCAGTCAGGTCGGTATAGAATTTCCTGGCACCTTCTCCATCTGCTGTGCTCTTTCTGACTTGAAGTTCGATCAAAAGTTTTCCTGTAGCCGCTTTGCCTTGAGTGAGAACCTTCTCCTTGTCTACCTATTCAAGATCCAACTCGAGTCATCAAATTGGGTGGTGCGATAGTTGTGTGATATTACGAACCCTGACATAAAGGTTCTCCAGTGTACCATCATCGGCTCTAATTTCTTCAACACGCGCAATCCCTTCTTTGATCAACCATTGTGTGATCCCCAGTCTTGTACCGTAGGGTTGAATCAACATATCACAACACGAATCGATTAATGGCCTACCGAGCTTGCATATGTGCTTGGCCATGTTTCTTGGCAACCGGGTCGTAGAATTCAAGAGCTCTCAATCCAGCTCTCACCATAAGCAAAAACATGATCTAGGAACATAGCTCTTTAAGTTCAATGTCCGCTGAGAAGATAGGGTATACGACAAACATATTGAATATCCTCGACGTCGTCCTTTGTGACGTACTGTTTGAATCGTCACTGTAAATATCAGACTCGAACGTATAGGAGTAACATTACATTGAATATCTGCAAAATTGCGGAATTGCTTGCGACTACAACCGAGAAAAAATTAGGCAAGTCTCGTATAAGTCGACAGACGTACGATAAAGGGCCACTACTTCCGCTCGCATCTCTTCTAATGAGGAAGAAACTTCACCAAGAACAGATCCAGGAGTCTGTCCAGGTTTGTACCATGACGTGCTTGATACGCAAGTCAAAACACGACCACGGGGGAATCTAAAGGACTCACATTGGTCCCCCTGTGAGTGGGTTGATAACCTGTACAGAGCATCAATGACCGGACATCTAAAGTGGCTATCTATAGAGCCACTGACCTTTTCTGGATCAAAGTTCTTCTTCCCTGATGCGTCTTCCTGGAACAATTTACCAGATCCATGGCCGAGAAGTTCATGGCTCGCTACTTGGACTTCAAAAGCACGGGAATCCCATGCATTATAAAGCTCGACGTCATCAGGATGGATAAACGTTAGCACCTCGTCTGTCACAAGTTAAAACCCAGTCGACTGATTGTGCTGAACGAAGTACTTACTGGGTGCTTTTGCAGCTAGGATATTCTGGTAGTGTGTAAGATACATGAGAATCTAAACCGTTTAGGAAGGAAACATACTGCGAGAGACACATTCTTGAACCCAACAGATTCACGGATTTCATAATAATTCTGATACACACAATCAAGGTGACGACACCGAGGACTGTAGACAAACATTGCTTACAGGGATCTGCAGATGAAATGAGATTTTTATATGGCGTTTTAAAAATTAAAGGGCAAAGCTTACATTTATCCCAGCCGGGATGCCTTTTGTTGACATATCAACCAAGAGGAAGGTGATTCATCAAAATTCAACGTACCTCCAGTGCAGAACGAGACAATTTGAAGGGCGGTGAAATCTGGTTTCCGGAAAACATCGACCTCAAAATCCTTGCCCCACGGCAACTCCTTGATAATCTCGGGGGCATCGTTGACAAGTGTTTCGTATTTGGCACTAAGTTCCTTGTCAACGATGGCGACGAATCCTATATTAATTAAATTATCAAGTCATTACTCCAAGGGAGAATGAGAGACGAACCTTCCCATTCTGCTCTACTACCGTATGGGTCTACATATCTATTGTTTACTTCAGCTGCGGCCCAAGAATATTCATTACTTCGCTCACGTTTCGATAAACCCGATATAGCTCTCAACTACAGGGCCTATATCTTTTACCCACTCTACGGAAGCGGTTTTGTGATCGGGAATTGACCCTGTAAGGAATCTAAAACACAACGGAAAGTTGAAGAAACTCTCTCCTAGTGAAACAACTTACGATTTTATGTATCCATCAATCATCGCAGTTTGATGGTCATTTGCGGTATATTTCCTAGCCTGATAAAACAAGTAGATTTGTGTGTGTGGTGAACTCAGCAAGCCATGTCATCGCACCTCTTGTAAGGCATTCACTGTCTTCCGCAAGGGCTCAGAAAAATCTCCGTATTCGACACACAGCTTCACTTGAGTATTCTGGACTTCGATATCATATACCGCCTGTGCAGTCGGCTGTGGTTCTGCTGAAGCAACCAAAAGAGTGAACTCTGTGGGAGATTTCTTGAGCACACTAAGAGATGATGTTCATTGTGCCGCCTCCGAAAATGTGCTTGGAAACTGACCGGGTATTAAGAACGTCAATATCATATTTCTCTGCAGCCTTTTGGACAGCAGCGACCTCTTCATCGGTTATCGTCTGCCCAGGGTAATAGTTGGAAACGTGTCCGAGGCAGGGTTTGCCGATGGAAAGGCTAGCTTGTGGTGACAGTGCGTATATATGCTCTTTCAACTTCGGAGAACAGTTCAGACAATTTGATAATTACCAACGTGCACAATTATGGGACTCACTTTATCCCACAAGGTTATGGCTTTCTCTGCGTTGTGTGAATGTTTGATAACGGCAGCAAACTTGTCCTCAGATATACGAGGAACAATCTTCGTAAACCCAAAAGATTTATAGTTTACTAAATTGCTCAGAACCTGGCCATCATCGACCGCCATCAGTAATCAGGGAAGATAAGCAAAGACGGCGGCGACAGCACAGACTTGACTCGTGTATTGCAAAAGGTCACCCCAATCTTCCTCATTCAGGCCAGAGTTTTGCTGCAAGGCAGTAAGATCCGCAAGCTTCCCGTTGTTGCTGAACGTAAGAATGAGTAGGTCGTAGAGATCTTGTGCCTGGGCAGTCCATTGGCCCTGGATAATCCTCGCGCCCGCCCAACTTGCTTGGGTGACATAATGTGCGTATTTTTTTTCCTTTGAGCTTAATAAAAAGGCGTCGATTCAATGATGTTTACACGAGTAGCACGATAGTGGATTCACCTCAACTGCCCGAAAGATTTAGATATATCGAGACTGCATAGAGGAGCACCACGGTCAGCTAGGAACCGCTCTGATGCTATGCTGGCCATTTTTCTTGAAAGGGGAGCGGAAAAGGAGGGCCTGGAAGTTACTGATCTAGACGCCCTGATGATACTCAATGATCGCAGTGTCGTGGACAGTCTACTAGTCATATGACTGAAATCTCAACGAGCGTGGAATAGGAAGATACAACGCGTCTCAGCGCGCCTTTTATTAGTTTATGCGTCAGCAACATATCGACACAGGCGGTAGATCATAAAGTGTACTGTAATCATACTATTATTCGTGTGTACTCATGAGACATCAACCAGATATCCTCGACTTTTCTCTCGCTCGAACGTAATTTCTCCACAGAACGTTCCACTCTGCTTCGAGAACTCCTTCGCCAGGTTCTGCAATACCCCCAACCTTGTCCGCTGCAACACCAACCCAACCCAGGGCCCTTTCATAGCATTCCAATGCTTTTCCTGCCGATGCGGGATTTGAGTCGGATCCCTCTGTCAACAACCCAATCAAATGCCAAGCCTCCGCTGCTGACCGACGCGCATCACGAAGAAGGGCTGAGGCCGGCTTCCGCATGGTTCTAGATTTCGCATAAGCGTCGACGAGTGGCGCTTCAGATGAAGGAAGGTGAGGTATTTTTGAATTTGGGGCGTCAGGGTGGAACGGAGGTAAGCCCATGAGAGAGACCGCTACTCTTTCAGATGACTCTGCTGCGTTAATGAGCCAATGCACCACCGTCTCAGATTGGTTGCGCAGACCATGAAGGACCTCAGCCAGGTGGATTGAAAGAACGGCAGCACGATGTAGGATGTATAATCCATGAAGAGCGTGTGGGGGCGATGCAGACGACAATGAGTCGGGCTGTTGAATGGATCTAAGTAAATCCAATGATGACTCCTCTGTCATTCGGGCTTGTTGCAACTGGCCTGTGGTGGCATGATAAGTGGACAGAGAGACGAGCGTAGACATCAAGGTACGCTGCGCAAGAGGGGATGGCGGAGCCGCCTGGGGAACCATAGGCGGAAGCTTCGAAGAGGGTTCCCTCCCACAAGCCAGCTGAATTGCTCTCGTCCACCACACTAATGCATCTTCAGAGTCACCCAACCTGTTATTGAGATCTCCCAGTTTATGGGCAATACGTACTGCATCCACTCCAGTCCGGGGAACGTTCTTCCACAAGTGTTCAAGCTCGGATCTAGCCTCGAATAATGCATCCTTTGAACCCATCAACTCCAAGAGATTAGCATGACGAGCAATTAACGTGTTCAGTGTTTGGGGCAGAAGAGAGGCTCCGGTCTCCTGCCTACGTTTCGCAACATTGATCGCAATGTTTAGAAAGTCTTGTGCAAACTCTAGCCTCGATTCTACGACATTTAGGCCACCCGATCCATGTCCACTGAATGCTTTGGAACCGATAACATTGGAGCTGGATCCGGTGCCCCAGTTTTGAGCCATCCATGCACTTCTGACAGCATGTCTGCCATTAATGCCTAATGCAGGATCCGTACCTCCAGTATCTCCACCTGTCCAGTTGTCTGCCTGCAAGTCCCACTCCCACTTGCGGACTTCTTCATCCGTTTCAGGAGCAAGCTCAATGTTCTCCACCCACATATGAGCAGCTTCAAACGCAGTTCCGATCGTAAATCCCACAGTCAACAAACCAACGAGGGAATACTTGATGAAGCGTTGAAAATAGTTAACTGCGAACATTGTTGGCCTCGAGTAGTTCTGCTCGATAATGACAGAAGGTTCCTGTTTTGGGTCTTGATTCCATTGCGCCGGAGTCTTTTGAGAATTGTATCGGGATAATAGAGCTTGACGATGACAGCGAGCTCGGTTTGAAAGGCGACCTGTTAGTCGAGATCGAGAAAACATGGGAAGGGTGGTAGTAGTTTTAGGTCAGCCACAGGCGCGTGAGCGGTCTCAGGCTTGTCGTGCTCTCTGATGAAGTTTCATATTGATAACTTACCTGTGCGCATCCTGCACTTGTTTTTGTTGAATAACTGACGTTGTCCGTACAGATAATCTTTCCTTATGATCGTATTTATCCTGGTCAGCCTGGTATTACTTGGTCTCCATAGCGTTGTATTGACTCTGCTTCCACCACAGAACAATATGCATACATGTGCGACCTCAAAAGAACCCTGGACGCGACAGTAAATTATCCCAACGAGCTACAAAATGCCAGCGTTTTGTTAAATATTAGCTTCTCAGGGGCATTGTGTCTTGGAAATGCCTTCAGGAACTGGTAAAACCGTGTCTCTTTTGTCATTGATTGTGTCCTACCAGCAGGTAAATCATCTCGAAGGTGAAATACTTGATAAACTTGACTTACAGCACCCAAAAGTTCTATCCAACAAAACGAAAGCTTGTTTATTGTTCACGGACAGTACCAGAGATCGAGAAAGCATTGTCAGAACTCAAAAGGCTGATGGAATACCGTCTCAAGGAGGCTGAAACCGAGGAGCAGAAACAAAAGGAACAGAGTTTCATTGGTTTAGGTTTGACCAGTCGTAAGAATCTTTGTATACACCCAGAGGTGCGTTTTAGCCAGCTTATACCTTCGAACTTTATATCATGCTACAACGTCCTCTTGGTAGGTATCTAAAGAGAAGAAGGGGGTTGTTGTCGATGCCCGTTGCCGAGATCTCACAAATGCTGCAGTATGTGAGAAAGGTCGACAAGATCCAGGGTCAGTTGACCTGTGTGACTGGCATGAGGTGAATTGCATTGTCCAGTCGACTGATTTGTAGACTAAAGTTCCTTCAGAATCTCGGAAAACTTGAGCCTGGCAGTTTAATACCACCAGGTGTATGGACATTAGCAGATGTACTAGAGTATGGGCGCAAAAGCACTGTTTGTCCATACTTTCTCGTGCGGCGAATGGTGATTTCGGCAATTTTCTGTCGATGTTTTTGCTGAGTAGGGCAACAGATGCCTTTCGTGGATGTTATCATCTACTCTTTCCATTATCTTTTGGACCCCAAAGTTGCAGAGCAAGTATCCAAAGAGATGTCGAAAGACGCTATCGTGGTATTCGACGAAGCTCACAACATAGGTACGGCTTTGAGTTTTGGTTCGGGGCATCTTTATTAACTTTCACAGATAACGTCTGTATCGAGTCCCTCAGCATAGACCTGACTAGGCCGATGTTGGATTCTGCTTCAAGGAGTGTAGCAAAGTTAGCGGACAAGATTGATGAGTGAGTCAACTCCAAGTCCGAGGTCACGATTACTCTAGCCATTGCTCAGAATCAAGAAAACGGATGCCTCAAAACTTCAAGACGAGTACGCTAAATTAGTCGAGGGCCTACAGGAAGCTGAAGATGCTGAAGACTCGCTTATAACCAATCCAGGTGAATAGAAAACTCCTTCCAGGGTAATACGTATTAAAGCATGGCTGGAGTGCTTCCGGAGGACTTGCTGAAAGAAGCTATTCCTGGTAACATAAGAAAAGCGGAACACTTTGTGGCTTTCCTCAAACGTTTCGTGGAATATATGAAGGTAAGATAAATCCATGTTTGATAGCTTACACTCATAACTTTGCATAATCAAAGACACGGATGCGTGTTTTACATGTCGTTGCAGAGACGCCGTTATCATTTTTGCAGCATCTGAAGGATATCACTTATATCGAGAGAAGACCGCTAAGGTATTTCGCACTGTGAGCACATGTTCAACAAATTCTGACAGTTCATTACTCCAGATTTTGCGCGGAACGGTTACAGTCACTCGTAAGAACGTTGGAATTGAATCGGCTGGACGAGATACACGCACTTCAAAAGGTCGCGGGTTTCGCCACGCTTGTTGCAACTTACGAGAAGGGTAAGGTAAAATTTCTGCACTCGGAAACCTTGTATCAATCCCATTTCAGGATTCTTGCTCATACTAGAACCCTTTGAAACCGATGTTGCGACGGTCCCAAATCCAGTATTTCACTTGACGTGAGTTTACTACGACTAGTGTAAATGGACAGTCATGTTTTTTACTCGGCCGAAATAGTTGTCTGGATCCCTCCATTGCCATCAAACCGGTATTTGAACGGTTCAGCAGTGTTGTGATCACATCGGGAACTATTTCACCTCTAGACATGTACCCCAAGATGCTTCAATTTACTCCGGTAGTGCAGGAGACGTACGCGATGACGTTGACGAGGAATGCCTTTTTGCCATTGGTAAGTTGCTTGTGCTCACTTGGACGTAATGATCTGATAATCAAACCACCAGGTTATAACCAGGGGCAGCGACCAGGTGGCTATTAGTTCTCGATTCGAGGTTCGAAACGATCCTGCTGTGGTGAGGAACTTTGGAAGCATCTTGATCGAATACAGCAAAATTGTACCAGACGGGATTGTTGCCTTTTTCCCGAGTTACCTTTATATGGAGTCCATTGTGGCGGCCTGGAATGACATGGTGTGTGATTTTGACCATTCTTCTTATACGTGGTTCTAGAACTCCTGTTTAGGGCATTCTGAACGAAGTATGGAAGCATAAGCTTATTTTTGTCGAGACGCCAGATGCCAATGAGACTAGCATTGCTTTAGAGAATTACCGTAGGGTAAGGATTTTTTTTTTGCTTAGTCTTGTTTGCAAACTGAATGTGCAACGACGATCAGGCGTGCGATAATGGACGTGGTGCAGTGTTATTATCAGTCGCCAGAGGAAAGGTGTCAGAAGGCATTGATTTTGATCACAACTACGGACGAGCGGTCATAATGTTTGGGTAAGCATTTCAAAATCTGGATTGTATCGATTCCAAAGCTTACCATTAACCCAGAGTCCCGTATCAGTATACAGAGAGCCGTATCTTGAAAGCCAGACTAGAATATCTGCGTGACGCATACCGAATACGGGAGTCCGAGTTTCTCGGGTTTGACGCGATGCGAAACGCGGCTCAATGTGTGGGACGGGTCTTGCGAGGTAAAACAGACTGGGGACTGATGGTGTTTGCAGACAAGGTATAGATTTTTTTCTTTTGCGTCTTGAAAACCAAGATATATATATTCTGATATGTAGAGGTTCGCACGTGCGGATAAGCGAGCCAAGTTACCTCGGTGGATCAATCAATATATTACAGAGACGGCGTCGAATGTGTCTACAGACATGGCGGTGACGATGTCCAAGCTATTCATGCGGAAGATTTCACAGAACCCGAACGAGAACCAGACGGGGATCTCGTTGTGGACGTTGGAGGATATCTTGAAGGCTCAGGAAAAGCAGAAGGAGTTGACACTGGAAAGGGAGAAGACGAAGGACGATGCCATGGACGAAGACGAGGACTTTGATGATGGAGGACTGAGCGATCACGCACTGGGCGATATCGACTTGGACTATTAGAATATCTAACGGTGGTTTCTTTGGTACTAGGAAGTAATAGTACAAAGTCGTAAATACATTTATACGTACTGCGAGGGGCGAGCAATATGGTATCACGGACTATTGTGTGTATGAAGGATGTGTGGATGGTCAAGATTTGGGAGCGCAACGTGCACATTTGGCAGTCGACTGACGATAAATAAAATAGAATAGGATCTCGAGGTCAGATGCTTGGGCGGTCAGAAGACATGTGGGCGGGATAAGACTTGCCTCTGCATTGATGATACGTTCGGGTTGCCTAGAAAGACACAAGCCAAGTGAATCAACCAAGGGGAGGAGGGAGACGACGACAACGTACGTATAATAGCGCTTACAATTGCAATTGGGCGGCAAACAGGTGGAGGGATGGGAGGACGAGTTGAAGCACTGGGTCGACGCGCAATCGATAGTGGTATCTCCGGTAAAAGTTAGGTGCCCGCACGTAGTGGATTTGGTGAAACGGAGTCTTCGATGACACATATCTTAAAAGAAAAAACACACTCGCCGCTGCACAAATATACACACATGATGGCACACACACACACACGAGGACACAACACGTTGAAAAGGGAATAAAAAAAAAAAGAAGGTATTCAATTGTCCGATGCTGCCTTGTTGTAAAGAAGAATGCGCACCTTTTGTGTTCTTGGTGAATGTTATGATCGACGGACGTCGGCGGAGGTAGGCGCAAACAAGTATATGATATATATCTCCCCTCCCAAGCCAGGAGAGCGCTGGTCGACTTGGCACACGGGGATTTTCCCTGTGTTTCTCCGCTGCACGGCTGAAGGAATATATATATGACCAGCGCGCGCACGTACGCCAAAAAAAAAAAAAAAAAAGAGAGGGAGGGACCTGATGATGCCTGGCGAGAAGTGTAGAAAAGGTTATATCATGACCGCCGGGGGGCAGTGTGGGGTTCCACCCGAGCAAGCATTATTAATTGGCAAAAAAAAAGCTGGGAACAAGAACTAGGCCTGGTTTGGACAAGAAGACAGGGAGAGGGTTGCCGAGAGCGGACAACGTACCAGACTGAAGAATGAGTCCGAGAGGGAGATGCTGGACTGGGCTGGGCTGGTGATGTTCACGTTGTGATCCAATAGAGTATCGGAGGCCCACATGTCCGCAGATCTGTATTCCAGAAAGAATCCTTATCGTCCATCGACCCTGTACCCTCATATCATCAATCTTGCCCAAACCCACTCACCCTTCGTCTTTACGCAAATCTTCCCTTCTGACGTCTTAAATACCTCCGTTATCATCTTGGCGTCTATTCTCAACGCTTACCATCTGAACCTCGACGCTGTGCTACTCGGTGGTGCGCTTTTCTCCACGTCTCTTAGGTAAGTATCTTGTACGTATAATATCACACTATCTCCCGTCTCCATTATCCCACCACCACCACCACCTATGGAGCGATCATAGCTTCCACTTGTGTTGTGGCCGGTGACTGCGCCTCTTGGTCGCCTATGTCCTCCTTTAGAATCTCCACAATACTCCGGATCGGCTCGCCTTTGATCACCTTTTTCACCTCCGCAAGGTCCAATGTCTCGTACTCCATCAATGCATGCGCCAGCTGAGCCCAATCTTCATCAGCACTTGTCCAATTAATGACACTTTTGTACGTACCCGATGTAGTTCTTGTTCTTTCGATTTCAACAACGCAGAAACACGGGATTCTCCGGCCTTCAACAATCTATCAGACTTTCATTAGCACATCTCTTGTAAAATAAAAAAACAAGACAGCTTGATCCGGAAATTTAACCGGATCCAGTCCAATCCAGTCACCGAGGTCACGCGACACTCACGATCGCACTTCATTTTCAATCTCTTCCCTTTTCGTCGTGCTTAGCGCCTCGTCCCGATCGCTGTGGAAGACCGGCCCTATCTTCTCAGAAAAGCCCCAGTGCTAGTCATAGTCCCTTTCTGTTATCATCCCATCAATCTCCACGGCTCTTGCATCACGTACCTTTACCATAGCTGTTGCCGTCTGTGTTGCATGCTTCAGGTCCGACATCGCGCCAGACGTCACATTTTCCGGCCCATAGACTAACAAAGCATTATTTGATAGTACTCGGCGTGTCATCCTTTGAATAAACCAGTCAAATACTCACTGAGTTCTTCTGCAACCCTCCCTCCCATACATACGTCAATTTCAGCAAGGTTCTCCTTATAGGAAACTGAAAGCCTGTCATCCTCAGGGAGTTGAGAAGTCTACCAATCAACCAGAGTCATCACCAGTATCCAATCACAGTTATGCAAACCATCTACCACTCACAACACCGAGAGCGTGTCCGCGAGGAACGCAAGTAACCTTGTGAAGGGGCATCGCCCCATCTGTGTATAGGGCTACAAGTGCATGTCCACCCTGTCAATTTTCGTCAACTTCAACTAAAACCCTACACCATTGTGGCGTACCTCGTGATACGCTGTCATCAACTTCACCTTATCGTCAATAAACCAGCTCTTCCGTTCAGCACCCAAAATTATCCGATCCTATACAAACACAATGCGTGATCAGCAGAGATAAACATTATGAACGCTCGTACCTTCGCCCATTCGAAATGCCGTAACGATACATGCTGGCTACCTTCTTTTGATGCCTGGATCGCCGCTTGACTAAGGTGTCGATAGTTGATAAATACATTCCTAGCCTATCAGATATATTGCTCACTTGACCATATTTTGGAGATCTGCACCCGAAAAACCAGGGGTGCCTCTTGCAAGCACGCTAGCGTCAATCTCTACAAGTCATGTCACACATGTAATCATTTGCTTGCTGACAGCGTCTGCATCGGACTTACCTGGAGCCGTTATAACCTCTTTCATATACTGTTGTAAGATCTGCATACGTCCACGAACGTCTGGCAGCGGAACGGCAATGATTCTATCAAATCTTCCGG
Source organism: Sarcodon sp. MG97 (assembly GCA_003313065.1). NCBI lineage: Eukaryota > Fungi > Basidiomycota > Agaricomycetes > Thelephorales > Thelephoraceae > Sarcodon > Sarcodon sp. MG97. The sequence goes on along the minus strand of QGOD01002445.1, from coordinate 177,760 downwards.
GCCGCACCAGCGCTCTAAAAATTACAAGTCATCTTCCATTCTGACAAAAACACGTCAAAGTCAACGAGCTTACTGATCCAAACTTTCTGGAAAATTGGTGGCAGCAATCACAATGACACCATCAGATTGCAAAAATCCGTCCATCTCGACCAGCAACTGATTCAGTGTCTGCTTTAGATAATGCTGATCCCGATTACTTCGTTTCCCACCAATAGCATCTAGTTCGTCGATAAAGATGATAGCAGGCTGCTTTTTCCTGGCAGTGGCAAACAGATCACGGACTCGCTTTGCTCCGACGCCAACAAACATCTCATCAAACTCCGCACTGTCATCCTAGGCCATCAATATGTGTGATTCTGATGTCGAAGCTCAGACTGACCCAGAAGCAAACAAGAAGGGAACACCCGCTTCGCCAGCAACGGCTCGAGCCAACATCGTCTTACCGGTGCCTGGGGGACCTGTGAGTAGCACACCCTTGGGGAGTTTCCCGCCCAAAGTCGCGAATGCAGCAGGGTCCTTCAAAAACTCGACAATGTCCTGCAATTCCTAATGAAAGAGTCAAGCTTTATCTGAATTCAATCTTTACAAGACAAGACTACCTCTTTGGCTTCATCTACTCCGTGTACATCGCTGAATTTGATGGTTTTACCCGGCGTAGGTTCAAATTCTGCTTGCTTTGGACCAGCCTTGATGAACCCAGTGTTTTCCAGCAAAACGGCGAACAAAGTCAATACGACTTTCGGGTCGTGTTTGTTTTTTAAATCTAAGATGTGCATATACAAGGCAAGAGGAACTCACAGAAAAAGCCGAGACCAGCTAACACCAAGAAGCGGAGAGCCTTGTAAGCCCATGAACCTTTGGCTGTATAAGAACCAATATTTTTTAGTTTATATACCTACTGGTTGAGCGGCAGTCGGACTTACGTTCGGCAACCGTGACATGAATTGGATTCCCGCTTACACCTGCACCACTAGCAAGGGCGGCAGCAAGCTGTGAAGTATCTAGCTTCCCAGACGCTACCGAAGCCGAGCTGCCAGAAGAGCCACCAGTCAAAATCTTCTGAGCAACCGACTCGCTACGCGTCAGTGTAGGAATAGCAGACGGCGAGGCTTGTGGGGTGGTCGCGGGTCCAGGAGCCGGGGTAGGGGAAGCTTGTGGAGATGAGATTGTGGATGAAGGAATATCGGCTGTGGCGGCGACGGAGGCAAGTATGCCCTCCCGTCTCCTCACAGCAGCATTAACAGATGATTCAAGACCGTTCTTAACCAAAGCAGATACATAGAGCTCAAAAGCACGATCAGATTGCAACACCGGTGATGTGGAATCCTGCATGCCGAATAAACGTCTACACGATCATCTGTCAAGTGGAATGATGCAAAAAAACTCACGAATTCACACAACCTCTCCCACCGCGAAATGATCGTGTCATACCCTGCTTGTACCTTTGTAGCAAGTAGCGCTTCGAATAGTGCAATTTGTTTGTCGACGTCGCGGATGTTCGTATTTGCAGCAGCTTCTATGAGTGATATGTCTGCAACAGTAGATGGAGAAGGCGTGGTCGTCGGCTTTGTCCTTAGTGTAAACAACGAAGATAATGAAAAGGAACGCTTGTATGCTGGATATAGAGCAGCAAAAGGTGGTTGATTAAAAGATGGTTGAGGGAAATTAGGTGCTCGAAGAAGTGAGACGTTAACGTGTATGATTGCTGGCGTTGGACGGGAGGAGAATGAACGAAGTGGTGGTCGGTGTCGTTGTAAACCCCGTAAAAGCTGTGAAGAAATGAGCACATAACATAAAACAGGAGACGAGACCGAGGAGGGCTCACGGCGGAAGAGGTAGACACCAGCGACATCGCTGTGGACAAGACGCGAATTAGGTTAATCATGGCTGACCCAGTCCAACAACAATGCAAGTGTACACATATCTTTCACTTTTCTGCATTCTTTTACTCATAAGCATTCGCTAGCTATCGTATCGTTGGCTTTGGCTGCAGAGACTTGCAACGTATCTGTTGCTGCATTATCATCGTCATCCTCGAAATCAACATCTGTCCCCCCACCTAATCTGCGAGACATACACGCAGATCTTCTCTCTCTTCTCTCCTTCATCTATCAAGCGACAACAAAGTTATCTATAGCACTCAATCCAACTAGTCCAACATATTCCGCATCTATTGCTCCTCTCGCAGAGCTTGTCAAGCATATAAACGCCTTGACGTCTTGCGCCGCTCTCTTTGACGATATCACACATGGGAAAACCCTCAGAGCTGAGGTTGTCGACCTCGTTTCCAATGTCCTGCACTCGCTCAGTTCTCTTATCAATACTTTTCTATTGATCGCTCGCAATGGTGCAAAAAGTGTGCTCAAAGATGAATATCTAATCCGAACAGGCACCGTACACAATCTAGTCGATGCCGCTCGAGGACCGAACGGTTTGTCTGGAAACAACCTTCAGGCGATTAGAAAAAAATGGGCAGTAGATAAAGCGATATTAGATGATGCCTATGGAGAGTTAGTCGAGATGTTACAAGTTATCGATGCGGAAGACGATGATTTGTCTGGAGATGACCACTTGGATGAGTTTTCTCTAGAATCAACCAAAAAATTATCCCCAGATGAAGCCGAGAGAGTTAAAAAGGTCCAGTCTTAGTTTTCACCTCGTCTGTACAATGCTCATGCCAAAATCCAGGTCCAACCGCTTATCCGAGCCATAACTCTTTTACACAAGCGTGTCCTAGCCGATCTCCTTGTTCCACCCGCTTCGTCATTACCCCCAGAATCACCGCAGCTTATCCAATCACTCGATATTCTCGTTAAAATATCTTCCGACGTCGTTTCCGCCACTGACGACGTAATTGCAACCCTCTACAGCCCTCAAGACCCGTCTTCAATGCCACCAGCCCTGACTTCATTGTCCCAGGTAGCGAGAGGTCTCCAGAGTAATCTTGTTGATAATGGATATATGCCACAGAAGAACCAAGATCAAGTCTTGGTGCAACAGCTAGGATCTATGGCAATCCATGATAACAAGCAACCGACAACCATCGTTAAAGCCAATCCGACAACACCAAAGGTCAAAGATTTAAGAGGCTGGTTTGACACGTGTTTCACACAAATAGATAGACTGTGCATTTCCCTCTGTGAATCCTTCAACAACGATTAAAACACATTATTATCACCTCGAACTAAGTAGTCCATCCATTCTGGTGACCAGATTGACGGTGGTGGTGACGATGATCCTGGACTTTTCTCGCTCTTCCCTCAAGCCTCGCTTTTTCCTCGTATTCGGCCTTAAACTTGGCCGCCAGAGTGTTAGGCCACACTGCAGGGCTTCTGCGACTTTCCAGTCTTTTTGTAAATTGAACGATCTTGTCGTGCTGTGCTTGAAGGTCAAATGAGGTCCTCTGCAAACGCACGATAAGGGAGAGGTGAAGTCGAGCAGAAGGAAAACACAGACCGCCTCTTCAGCTCTCTTGGCTCTGGCTTCTTCTCGCATTTTGCTCAGCTGTCGGACTCGCTCTTCCTTCTCTTTCACACCCGAGCGAGGGGGTGCATTTCCTTGCTGGTAATCATGTCAATGTTAGAAAGCTAAGCGCAGAAGAACCATGCAAACGCACGGAGAACAGCTGCTTATACACATCTTTGTTCGTCAAATCAAGATCCGCGTTACCAGCAGTAGCAGCAGGTTTACGCGGTAGGCTTGCGGGCAGAGGAGGAAGAGTGCTGCCTCCACTGAGGTCCTTCTCCTTCTCCTTAAGCTCCTCCATGGGTCCTTGGCCATGCTTCGCAGAAGGGCCAGGTGTTGAGTTAGCAGAGCCAGCGGTTTTTATTTTCTTTATTGTTGGGAGCTTCCTCTTTTTTGGAGCTGGCTCGTTGTCCCTGTCGTTGGCAACGGCAAGGTCTGCAAGAGTGTTTGGGTGTGTATGGTCGGAAACTGGGGAACCAGGTTTGGCATTGGCAGGATCGACAGTAGCCTCGGCATCAGAACCAAGACGAGACCGCTTGGATCCAGTGGTAGCAGGCAACTCCTCCCTCGCTGGCAGCTTCCTTTCATCCTTGAACAAAATCATCTTCTCGTCCTTACTGATCTTGCTCTTCCCTTTACTTCCTCCTAACGTACTGCTCTTTCTGGCCGTCTTTCCCTTTGATTCTTGAGGTGGGGAGGGCGCAAACTCGTCGTCCAGAACATCCCCATCCATTGCATGATCTCCTGTATCGTCATAATCTCCTTCATCATCCGTAAACACGTTTGCACGTTTGGGCTTTTTCGAGGACTTTTTCAGCTTATCTCGAGAGGTTGTGCCGATCTTCCTCGCTGATGATCCGGGGCGTAGTGGCCCCCAAGAAACAGAAGAGTTCCGAGACAAAGTTGAGAAGTCGCCGTCAGCGGTAGATTGTGGCATGTGTTCGGGCAAGAATCTAGCATCATCATCGACCGCCATATGGGTATCCTCTTCTTCAACATCTACATGAACATCCACATCATTGTCATAAATTTGTCGGGTATGTTTGTGAGAGACTGATTGCATGATATCATCGGCTTGTTTGCTGGTCCTGATGTCCTCGTCGTCAGAATATGCTGTAATGCGCCGTTGCGTAGATTTTCGCCTAAATGGAGGTGACTGAACGATACTAAGAATTGAGGATAAAATGACGGCAAATGCAAAGCACCTGTGAATCGACAAGCTTCGAAATCTTCATGCTAGAAGACATAACACAACCGACATAAGCTGAGCGAAACGCCAGGAAATTGAAAAGCAAAGTCACTGACGCGCAAAGTTCTTGACGTTTGCCGCTTAACATGTCGTCGCCACGTGGATAACTGCCCTGATTGAAATATTATTGTCACAGGATAATTCCTTTACGATTGAGTGGAGAGAGCAAGTTGCTTCGAGAGAGAGGAACAAATCCCAAACTCGTGCAAGCTACCACCGTCGAACGAAAAAAAAAAAATCCCTTCATGATCAACCCCAAGTCAAGAGTCAATGGCATTCGACGAACGATCACAAGTTTCGGACATTGCCGATCATTGAATTTCTCACGATACCTCATCCAAGCGCTCAGGCTCGTATGATCTAACAAATAACTGAAACCGGTATACATTAACCCTCGTCGCGAGGTGGAGTAAAGGTTCCGTATCGTTATCTCGTCGTAATAGTTACGTGAATTGAGAATACACAGGCGATAAGAGAACTAATCTTATCCTGATGTAAGGCATCGCTTACCGGTTTCCATAATTGTCTATATATATACTGTTCGGTAATTAACAGTCTAACTGACGTCAACTATTTCTGCCTGTTTGGCGTAGCTGTTGGAGCATCCGGCAAACGGCTTACACTTGACGGGGGATTGGGAAGATGTAGGCAATAATTAAGGAACAGGTACTACCGGTGTATGTAATTAATGAAGCTTGTACTACGTCGGATCGGTATTTTAAATTATTCTTCCAGCATAGGTATGTGTAATAGGTACGACAAACAACCGATGCTTCACCGCTCGATGCTCTCAGCCTGAGGTCTTTGCGAAGATACCTTATCCCTGTGTACACAAGAAATTTTCAGTCTAAAATTCTACCCCATCATCTATACTCCCAAGAACAGCATTCGCAACCACCATTTGTTCATCCCAGAGACCTTCAATGTTAGATCTCATCCATTCTATCCACTCATGACTGCCCGACTGAGCCTTAAACTGGACGGTGCGAGTTTTGCCTCTGCGTCCATCTTCCAATACTAGCTCGCAAATCTGCCGCAAAGTACTTTTCCACGCACGCTCGTTGCTATCCGATACCCAGTCTTGTATTCCAAGAAGGGTATTACGCCAGGGCTTCAAGGCGTTATCCCCAAGCTTTGGCACTGGGACCTCAGACCACTCTGAAAACATTGCATAAAGCCGCAGTGCACTCGTCGTACGAAACGACGGCGAAGCAGGCTGTGGCGACGAGTGCAGTGTCCAGTCTCTAAGTGTGTCCCGTTACAGCGTATAAATGAGTTGAAACTACCAGCAACAAAGCAAAAGTCCGTACCCCCAGTAGCCCTCATCCTCAAGAACTTTCCTCATCCACGCTCCGATCTCTGCTCGGCTACCGAAAAGGTCTTCAATAATTTGTTGAACGTCGATTTCGCCTGGATATTCTCCACTGCGTATACGCTCTGGCGACACATCATTGATAAACCCGTACTCGATGAACAAGGTGCGATTAGAATGAGCTCCATACGTCAAGTAGATTTCTTCTTCGGATTTAATATCACCTTTCTTGGAAGCAAGAAACGAAAAGTCATCTCCATGCACAGAAGGAGCAGTATTCCAAATTTCTGCATTGGAGATAGGGATCATGTGAGAAACCTTCCAGCTATGATTGGCAAAATCGAGGATGGGACAGAGTGTTATATTAGCAGGGTCGGATCGAGATGGTTTGAGGCGGTGGTAGATGCATCGAGTATTGACTGGTGGAGGGCGAAAAAATCAAAAACGAATCAAAACGAGAGGAAAAGTGAGACCATTGAGCCAAGCCCAGAGATACCCAAAGATCGGTTCGGTGTCCTTTGAGTTCCGATGGCGAAAAGGATGGCATTCCTAAGTTATAATTTATTCGTGACGACATTCTGGGGTAGACATCATTGGATGGTTTACCATGTATTTTGAGATGGCATTCCAGTCTTCAATAAACCTATTTTTAAGCGTCATCAAAGATAAGGCAACAGGCAATGGCAATAGGTCCAATAGTATAGATTCAGGGTGTGTGATCCTGTTGATGGTATGTCTGACAAGCCAGGTCAGCGGATGACTATCGAACTCCCGCAAACGGGGAAGGATTGAAATGAAAGGACCAAACAAAGCATCGACAGATTCATGCCCGCCTTCAGGCCGAAATAAGAAGAGATGAAGTGAGATCAATTGAGTGGCAGTGAGGGATTCGTTATTCGGATAATGTGCCGCAAGAGTCCTGACGTTAATTAACGCAGCAGCAGGAATTATGAACAACGGTTCTGATGCCTTTTGACACTTTATGCTTCAGGCAGGACGTCAGGGGATCAGAACTTCACGGCACTCACGGGACAGAACTTTGTTGCGAACAGACCAAATCCAACGCCTGGAAAGGAGGGTTCAACTTTTTGCATGGATCATAAGCTTTTTAGTGTATACCAGATCTCGTCGGCCGACGCTCAACACGAAATTTATCAGGAGAAAGATCCATTCCGAGTCCTTTGAGCCAATCAAGCAATCTGTACCACCGTCCAGTAGCTGTTGGGGAGTCGTGAGGCATCGAAGGTCAAATTTTAAACGACCGTCAGCGTCTGTGTACTTTACAAGTTGCAGTTGTCGTCAGACCCAAACAAATACAGGGATTATTACCACAATCATGCTACATCACACGAGTCACTCTGCCTCGGCCGGTCTATTATTGATGTAAAAAGCTCCCATCCAAGTGAAGATAAGTGTTAAAACTTTGCGAAGAGAGATCTTGTAGGCACAACAAAAACCCTCCGAACTGACGTAAGGGGATAAACCAGCAGCGAGATCTTGCCGTCAACGCACACACACATCGCTGGTTGCTGGGTAATGCTTACCAACTACTTTCGGTTTGGCCAGGTGTGTCGGAGTAAAGCAAGTCCAGTATTAATCGGTCCGG
>QGOD01002445.1:159551-169787 GCA_003313065.1 Sarcodon sp. MG97 | reverse complement strand
CCCCCCCTCAACCAGCTCAAGTGCGAGATAACATGATCGCAGGCCGGTTCCAATCTGATCCTCCTTGCACGGCGCGTAGATGCATTGAAGGATGTCGCAAATGCTTGCATCAATGCCCACAAAGAGTCGGGTGTACAGCAAGGCGGACAGGTTACTACAATACAAGTAGACGTCTCCAACAACGCACAGGTCGCTACCATCTTGGATCAAATCCCGGCGAACCTGCGAACTGTGGACGTCCTAGGTCAGAAATATCGTAACGTAAAAAAAAAACAAAAACAAACAAGTTACTGAACTTTATTGTATTTAATAGTAAACAATGCTGGATACGTCCTAGGAGTAGAACAGGTCGGAGACATCAACCACTCCGACATCGAGGGAATGTTTGCCACAAATGTCCTTGGCCTGATTGCTGTCACCCAACTATTGGTCAAAGGTTTGCACAAAAAATCCAGCCCTACACCCCAGTTTAACCATCTAATAGACATGAAGGCGCGGAATTCCGGGCATATTATCAATCTCGGTTCAGTCGCAGGTCGCGAACCGTATATTGGTGGTAGCATATACTGCGCAACCAAACACGCAGTCAACGCATTCACAGGCTCCCTCTTGCGGGAACTCGTAAGCACAAAAATTAGAGTCACAGAAATCCAACCAGGTAAATTTACTTTGACGCACACGCCCGACGATGCATTATTCTTCGATGGTCAAATATCGTACTTTACAGGAATGGTTGAAACAGAATTTTCTATCGTTCGCTTCCGCGGGAACAAGTCCAAGGCTGACAAAGTCTACGAAGGCATCCAGCCACGTTAGTATTTCTCGTCTCAATGCAATTTTCACACATATGCTGAAACATGAGATCCACTCAAGTTGTCGCTGAAGATATTGCAGAGGAGATTGTTTGGGCAGCCTCTCGTCCTCCTCATGTAAACATTGCCGAGGTTTTCGTCCTACCTACAAACCAAGCTACGCCTTGGTTAAGCTATAGAGGAAACTGAACGAGATGATGTATAGTATACTACATCCCGGAGCAGTCTGGTATTTGAAAAATAAGAATGATACATGCGGTATTAAATAGTCTGTTAGTAGGTAGAGCAACGACAAAGCTAAGATACACAGTATCAGGGCGACGTTTATGATTTCGCCTTCCGGCCTTTTGACTTCACAACTCTGAGTGGTTTGATCTCGGGCAATGGCTCAGGCTCATCTTCGTCATAAACGAACTTCTTGACCACAATACGCTCGGCCGCTATATGAGTTATGGGTGCCTCTGCATTCTCCACATTGCCCAGCGGGTCCAGGCGAATAGCCTACATATCCAAATATTATTCAATAGATAAGACAGGTAAAATGAGCATAAGGTCGCACCTTGGCCCCTTGGGATAAACAACCCTTCCTCGCATTCTCATTCCTAGGCCATCTCCTTGCATCTGGCAGTTCATCGAGATAAACTGCGGTGAAGAGGCACCGGTCCCATTGCACTCTTTTGTCCTTTTCTTCCTGTTCATTTCCTTCAACTTTTGTCCTCTTGGAAGGCCTCACGGGCCTCTCTGGTGTCTCATAGTCTTCTTCATCCCCCGGCCCCCGCCGATGCTTCAGAGGTTGTCCATCATCCCCAAACGGCAAATCGCTCATAAAGCTTGCATCTGCATCACTGTCCACGATCTCTCCCAGCTCTATTTTTCGCGCTCTTCGTTCTGCTCGTTCCTGTCGCTGTTGAGCTTTCTCCGCCTTTTGCCTCTCAGATATTGTCCGTAACTTCGTTGTAGGACTCTCTGGTCGTTTCCCCTCCTTTCGAACTATTTCCGTATCTAGCATGTTGACAATCTGTTGATTCTTGGTAGTATTGTTGATCGTGAGATTTTTCAACGCCAGGGAGGACAGGCTCGCATATCCACTCCCTTGTGGTGCCTTCCTTTTCGTCTTGGCCGGGATTGCTTTTGGAGCCTCTGGAGAAGTATTTCCGAACACGTCGCCGTGCAAAGCAGTAGTTTTCCGCAATCTCGAAGTTCTACGCACACCAGGGTGTTCTATACCGTCTGTTGGCAAGATAAAATCTTCAGAATGTCTAGAAATCCTAGTTGCACTCCTCGTTCGTCTCTCAGGTGAATCAGGATTCTGTATACATCCAGCTCGGAGAGGGCGGAAGTTATCTTCAGAATTAGGAAGTTCGGTATGTTCCTCGATCTGGGTTAACGACACCTGTGCACGCTCGTGAGCCCGAATTCCAGGAACCTGCCTCATCTTGACAATCTGAGGTTGGATATTAGTAAAAAGCGATGGTTTCGTTTCCCCTTCCCGCTTTTTCTTCGTTGCAGGCATTTGAGGGAATTTCTCTTTAGCGTCATCAGAGCTACTTCCGCTACCTCCACTTCTGGACATTTGCGCCTGGAAAACGAGTAAATTATGGAGGAACAATCGTACAACATTGCTCACCGATTTATCCATTCCATGCACGCGATGTGCGGACACAGGTAGTCTACTTTTCTCCGGTGGTCGTGCGTATGGTTTGACACCTATGCGAGGTATCCTACTTGTAACAGTTGGTTGTTTCAAGATGGATGTAATCGGTGCTGCAGAAACAACTGGTGGAGCGGACATGGCTCTGGGCTTCCCTGCAGATGGTGGTGGATCGTCCTCTCCTTCCTCACGTATTGTCAGTGGCTTTGAAGTTATTGGAAATGGCAGGGGGGTAGCAACTTTGCTTGTAGAACTAGAGGAAAAGTTTGGCGGTCGAGAAAAAGCAGGTTCTACCGACGCACTTCTGCCTTTGAATGTCGGAGGCGGTTTAACGGATCCACTACGTTCCTTGGGAAATGCTAAGTTATGAACGTTCTTATTGGGAGTAGGTCGCATGTCAGCAACTAAAACTCTTCGGGCAGGACTGCGAGTAGGATCGTCTAGAGCCTGAGTCCTAAAAGCTGTTCCGCCAAACATACGGATTCCTGCTTGTTCTTTCCAGGGAGAACTCCCTTGGCCGGGCGCCAGGTTTACGGGTACTCGTCTTGCTGGCGTCCGGTTGATGTCGCCTGTAGTCTCGCGATGTTTGACTGGCGTCGAGACAATATTTGGCTGGGGAAATGTGCGAACTCTTTGAGGTAAACTCGAAGAGGACGGCTTTCGCGGACTGTCCATAGTTTGATCGTCTGCGTCCAGATCTTGCTTCTGTGCCGGTATCTGCTGGGGAGCTGTTGTTGATCTCGGGGATAACGAACCAACCTTATCAGACACCGTCTCATCATCCTTGCGTTTCCTTTTCCTTCCAGTTCTTTCATGTTTGCCTGTAACGTTTGTATCATCCGCATGACCGTCAATCTCAGGTCCTCCAAATGACGGATGTGAATCTTCTGTTTCTGCTGTTTGGTTTATCTTGGGCGGTAAACGTAAAGGGGCAATGACTGTTAACGGTGCAATACTCTGTAAATGTGAGGTGAACCTCATAGGGGAAACACTGTGACGCTTAGATCGGGGTAACGGCGCTTGTGGCGAGTCTGGTGTTGGTTGTCTGCATCGCCTTGGAGGCGATTTAGGTAGGTTGTTCTGAACTTGCACGAGACTATCGTTCGATTGTTTGGGGTTTCTCACAACGTGCGCAGCGGCCAACTCGGTGTCGTCGAGAGGAGGGGGATGCGGCGTTTCCTGGGCAAATGTTTGCTCCTTGAGTTGTACATCCTGCGGAGGCGTCGGGGAGCGAGATAACAGATCATCAATTGTCGAGGCAAGTAAAGGTCGTGATATTTCACTTTGCTGCAAACCGTCCGAGGTATCTGGGGGCGTCGAAAATGAGGTGAAAGACATCAGGTCTGGTTCTGAGATGTTTCCAACGGGCTGCACCGCTTCAGTAAGGTGCGGAGTCGCGATCGATGCAGCGGAGAGAGCAGGAAGTGGTAGAGGTGAGTTTGGAATCTCCGACGGTATCGAACGGTCCCGGATCCGACCCAAAGTCGGAGAAACGGATTGGAGGTCACCAACGGGAGGTTCGTGAGAATTGGGAGGAGGAGAAGGATTGTCGTGTGCTCGGGTGATTTTGTCAGCGAGAGCGGAGGAAGGTTCTGTGCGAGTTATGGTTCGCTGAGGTGGTCGGAGTAAAGAGAATGCGCACCATCCTGAAAATCTTGATTATTATCTGGAGTGTCACAGCCAGAATCCAACTCCAACACCTCAAACGAGTCATGTTCGACTAATGGATCTAGTTGTTGTGCTCCGCGTTCTACAAGTTGCGCTATTGAAGGGGACGAGCTGCGGGTTGAGTTAGGGGAAGCTAAACCCGTCGATCTCCGGCATGGGGTGCTCTCGTCATTTCCAAGCATAGCTTTTATCAGTCTCTTCTCTGGGGAGGTCTGAGGACCGAAATAAAGCCTAGCAATGGTATCGTCAGTAGAATCGGATTCTCGGAGAGGGCTGTATGTGAGAGTATCGTTAGGGGAAGATTGCACGAGGGCATCACCCGTCATTGCGGCGGAGTGCATTACAAGATAATGGAGCCTCGTGTGATTGTCCAGGACAGAAGGTATTTGTGACAACGTGTGACCATAGGCAAAGTTCGCGATCGTCACGTGAGTACTTATCACCGCGTCTTTCACGTTCGGACCTTTTTATTACTGCGACACAATTTCTACAGTTACAGTTATCTCAAAGCTGCAGCAATCCTTCAAATTTGGGCTTCAACGATCGTTTGATTGATTCTTTCCCATAAAGAAGCGCTAGATTCCACTGAGTCGTCCAAGCCGCGATCTGACCAGTTGTCTGAAACATTCTCTTTGTTGGAAGTCATCGAGCCTCGTCTGGGATCTCGAAGAACAGATTTCAGCTAGTGAATGACGGTTAGTACAAAAGAAAAGGTGAGGATAGACCATGCGAACGTCGGAATTCTCCTTTGTCAATTGATCCAGCTTTTGAGCTTGACGGTCCAGCGTGGAGCGCATTTCGTCATACATATCTGCGAGTCGAGTATCCGGACGCGAGGAAAAACGATCCTTTTCTGCAACTTGACCGTCCTCCAAATCGAGGCGACGACGTTTCTTTTCCCTGTCGTAATCTTCATCACTATCTCGCTTCTTCTTCCTATCCTTGTCCCGAATCTGGAACTCGGCCGACATTTTTTCTCCTTCTCTCCTCAAAGTTCGCAAGGCATTTTCCAAAGCCATGTCGAGAACATTACCAACTCCTTTAACGAAAACCTGAAACACGTCTTCCCAGGTGTGCGTGAGCTCATTCAAGTCTTCCTCTACTCGACTTTTGTACAGCTCACGATTTTGAACAAGAGAAGCAAGTGAAGGCGCAACAGAAGCGGCTGCAGAAGAAGAGACCTTCGCGAGAGTAGATGAAAGTTCTGTATAAGTTTCAAGCTTTTGAGATTCTCGTTCCATAGTAACAGTATCTTGAATAAGTTTATCGGAAGTTCTAGGTCAATTAGATGCATTTGTCCACCAGACTATGAAGAAAATGATAAGGTAAAATCTTACTTTGCCAGTTGTCGGAAGATATTAACGATGTTTTCCGCATTCTTTTTCTTTTCGGATGCAGCGGTAGTTCTTGCAACGTCGGTAATAGGTTTAGTGATAATCAAGTCATGAGTTGCAGATTCAATTGGAGGACTAGAAGTGAACATATCACGGGCTCGAGAAGGTCTCGGGGGTACCTTGGTCGTGTCTTCTTGCTTGATTCTGACCCTTTCGTCGTAAACCCGAGGAACGCGGTTGTTTTTTTCGGGATACCTATCGTCAGGTTTTTCGACACCTAGATAACTTCTGTTCTCGTAACTTCGCGAAACAGGACGGTTGGGATTATCGAGGTCAAAAAGCGTGTCTTTTCCCGGAACGGAACGTTTGAAGAGAGCAGACTGAGGAGTCAATGGTGGAAAACGACGTGAATTGGGAGGTGAAGGAAGATCTGAGACAGTTTTATCTTTGGCCCGTGGCGCATCTGGCGTCTTTGTGAATTTCCTAGCCACAGACATGGCCACAGACCACTGGGGATCATCTGGATGAGCAAAACTAGTGACGATGATGAGAAGCATAAGGGGAGTAAGATCAAAACACGAGATACCTGCAAAAGTCGCCTTGATTACAGTAAGGCTTCACTGGCCTCCCAGTATCGTCGAAGTACTATTTGGGAACGTGCAAAATAAGTGGACCGTGAGCGACTGGAGAAGGAGAAGGAGAAATACCCTGCATCGGACAGTCTTGGATCTAAAATTCTGGTTGGACATAGAGGAGGTGTTGATGGGACGAGCTAGAAGTCGAACGACGCGTCGAGCAGAGCAGTAGAGGGACTACATACATCCACATCCAGCTAAGCCGGGGCGAGGATTCGCAAAGCAGGGCCATAGCGCCCTCGACGCCCGCTGTCCCTCGTGATTCACACCGTCACCGGCAATCAATAATTTTGTATTTACAGAATGTTCCCGTCCACCTCGGACAGCATACATCGTTCCCTGTTCCCCGGCGCATCCTCGAGAGGTATTAGCGTACTCCCGCAGCATTTATAATCAATCTCCTCCACTTTAATCACCTCGTTCTTCCCCTTCATCCCATCCCGGTGGTGTCTTTCTTTCCTTCTTTCTCTCTCGCTCTCATGGGTGCTTCTCTGAGTGGTCTTTTCACGTCTACCTCATACATTCCCAAACTTCATTTCTCTTCATCCACAATCGATCTTCCTCTTAGTAATAGTAATTCTAACGCCGACTCGGACAAACCCCAACATGTCGCCATGCAGGATCTTGTCAGATCAATTTGTCCAAGCTTTAAGGTGCCGTACCGTCCACCATGGTGGATGCATAAGTAAGGCGGTTCTTGTTTTCTCCGCCATCCGCAACAATTCACTCAAACTCGCGTTCAAAGTGGTCATGTTCAGACAGGATATTGTGTCATGGGTGATTTTTCCATGGTCGACCAGGTCGTGTATCGTAGGTTAGCAATCCTTCACCCATCCACCTTCCGGCGACTGCCTATTAACCGGTCAAACAGGAGGCTTCTTCGTACTACAGATGGAGGCACGTTGTAAGTCTTATCCGAGCATGCTGTCGCGCAGCGTGTAACCTCATCCAAAATATCTCAGAGGATTGGATTTCGCACCCTTCGAGAGTAGCCAATTGGCAGATGATACTCCGATCGTGGTTGTATTGCATGGCCTGACTGGTGGTAGGTTGACCTCGCTGTGTACACTTATCCGCCACTCCTCATGTTTTTGCTTCCTAGGATCCCATGAATCGTACGTAAGGGCGATTCTCGCACCAGCGTGTACCCCCATCACGGAAGGCGGCCTCGGATACAGAGGCGTCGTAGTCAATTTTCGCGGGTGTAAGACTGCTCGCTTACAATCATATCCCCCAATTCTCATTCCCCTCACGTTGTTCAGGTGCCGGCGTCCCACTCACCAGCCCACAGCTCTACTCTGCGGGGCATACAGAAGACCTGCGTGTAGCATTGATGTATCTTAAATATAAATATCCACACGCCCCATTACTAGGAGTTGGTTTCTCCCTTGGTGCCAACGTGCTCACACGGTATCTTGCGGAGGAAGGCGAACAAAGTAGACTCATAGCAGGGTGTGCTTTAGCTTGTGTGAGACTCGTTTCTAATATGGATCATCTGGGCAACTAACTCTTATGTCTTAGCCTTGGAACATAGCAAAGAATGCAGCCAAGTTAGTACTCATCTTCTTTTTCCCTTGATCGATTGTCGATATTTATGATATACAGTATCGAAGGCACCTGGTTAAACCGTGCAGTTTACTCCAAAACTATGGCCCGCAACCTCATGAATGTCTTGAAACGAAATGTCGCTGCCCTTTCTCAATTCACTGATCATCCTGTTTCACAAGCAATAACAGACGCGCTCTCACTGGATGCTCCTTACATGTTCCAATTTGACAATTTAATCACACGCATCATTGGAGGATCTGCGCCCCACTTCCCCTTTCCTACACAATTCGAATATTATAAATGGTCTGCAAGTGATCGTGTTATCTCTGATATCCGCGTTCCTTACCTCGCGATAAATGCCAAGGACGATCCGCTTGTTAAGGAATCTCCTAGTGATTCGGCTGGTAATGGATGGGTCACACTTGCCTTCACAGCAAGAGGTGGTCATCTAGGATGGTTTGAACCCGGCACGGATGGTCAAATGAAGCGATGGATGACAAAACCCGTTTTGGAATGGAGTAAAGGGTGGGTCGAGCGATTATCGCTAGACGAAACCGGAGTCATCAAGGGGAGGGAATGTCGACCTTTCAAGGAGGTAGATGGTTTTCTGAAGGAAGTCGGACGGGAGGAGTATGGATGCCAAGAAGTTGGGGGTGCAGATGAGCGAATTGCTGACCTTTCAACTGACGGCAAATTTCAAGGGTTATGAAGAGCGTTACGAATCCACGTCCGCTGGGAAGACTTGGTTGATTCCCAAATCACGTTTCTTACGCGCGTGTTGTTGTAGGAACTGCTTTAATTTATTCATGTATGTTAGTTTTTGTTCCATCTGAACTACGTAGAAATTTTGCTTCTTCATGTTGATTATTCCCAGGACTGAATAATTACTCGCTGTCACTGAATCGTACATGATCATTGTCTTCCTCCTCTTCCAAGCGTGTTCTTTCGTACTGACTGATGTCTACGGACGTACCCTCTTCTTCCAGTAGCGAGTCTTCAGATGTATCCCAGTCTTTGTTACGCTCAAATAATTGTCGGCCTATAAAACAATAAGCCTGTGGACAGGTAAATGACAGGATCCAAAGTAAGTACCTGACAATCTCGTCTGCAGTTTCCTGAGTTCCTCTCTATCTTTGGGCGTCAATCCTTTTAATTTCTCATCCTGTTCCTTCACTTTTTTGAGTGCCATTTCTTTGTCGAACCTCACCTTCCAAGCCAAGAATGATTCCCGAGTTACTGGGGTTCCTCGCGTTCTGGCTTCTTCAGCCTTACAAGCACGTAAATATCATTTTCCAATTGGAACACGCGTGGATCAAAAGCGTTTGTGTGACTGACTTACCTCCAACAACACACGTTCCCGTTCCGATTCTTCCTGTCTTTTCCTTTCCGCTCGTAAACGAACGAAATCGAAGAGACGTTCTCGTAAGTGTGAAACGAGAGTGAAGGTCATCGCCATTCCAAGATTATCTTCACCCTGGAACAACGAACGTTGCGGGAAGATCAGACTCAATCAGACACATGTACCGATTACAATGTGTTGACGTACTAATGTCTTGAGGCCATTCAATAAGTCGTCTATCTCGCTATCTGCGATATCGCCTTCGATAGGCTCGGCGGAGAGCTCAGGAAGTTGGTCTGGATATCCATCCGTGTATTTCACATTGAGAGCCAGTTTTACTGCCGCCAAGAATATTAAAAAATAGCAAAGAAAAGAGAGGAATCTAATCAGTTCGATTATGCTTTTGAATAAACGGTGTTGGAGGTGGATATTTGGGGAGGACTTACAGGGATCTTCGCCATCTAGCGGGTCATCTGGTTCAACGTCTATCCTAATTTCTAATTCAGAGAGCTCTTGACTGTATCTCAGCCAGAGAATGATAGTATATAATGGTTGCAGAAGCACGGACTGGACAACTCTGTCGGGTAAATCGACTCCAGCACCTAAGAGGGCGTTTGACAATTTAGCAAGATTGCTGGTCGATGTAGCTGGAGAGTGTATACCTCGAATTCTTCGAGAAGAATATCTGAGGACATGGCGGGTCTCGGCGTAAGCTGACTTTTTAAGTAAGTTCCCTAATTTGCCACCTTGGGTCGAAAAAGGTTCATCCGCCCCTTCAAGTTCTCACCGAGCCACAGACACAAACTTCTGAGTCGCCGTGGTGTGTGTGGTATCTTCTAAGCTCTTCGAAAGTATGAACTCTTGGATGGTCAACAAATTGTCCAAAATTGCTGCTCCTCTGATACGTCAGGCTCCAACTTTCCAGCGTTCTGGCGTCTCAAAACTTGTTCAGGCTTATACCTCGCGACATATTTCAAGCACATCTCCTGCCTTGTCCACTATTCCGTATTCGCAAGTCAACTTTACAAAGCGCCAGAATCACAGGATTAAAACATGGCGGGATGGACAAAGGTCAGGACCCGGAGGAAGGAATGACTGGGATGGAATTATGGGGGTGACACCTCGCGTTGGACTCGATAATGCACCAGAGCTGTGGCTTCGCAGGCACGAAAGGGGTAGAAACTCAATCTTGGCTCCCCATAATGCGTACACAGGTCCGTTCCTGTGTGCCTTTTTTTTTTTTTGGTTA
>QGOD01002445.1:129771-142852 GCA_003313065.1 Sarcodon sp. MG97 | reverse complement strand
GCAAGCTTCAAGATAATCCCTGCTTGGCCCAACGTCTGCCTATTTCCGGCAGACTGGGAAAGATTCTTCAAGAGGCCAATCACACCGTGTTTCACTTTGATATCGATGTCTTTACCTAATAGAGACGCCAAATTCGGCGCCAGTGAAATTGGTGGTTTCACGATGGCTTGCGAATGCGCCTCTGAAAGATCGCTTTCTATAAACTGTGCAAATGATCAGACAGATGCATGACAACGCACCTCGTCGCACAATATTCGCGATACTTAACGTGGAGCAAATTATTAAATCATCTCGTTCAGTGACCTTGCGTGTCCTGATCCATTGAACCATCCATGAGACAAATTCGCCTCCAGGTTTATCGTCTTCCGAGTCATCCCAAAGTATATCTGTGTTCTTCTCTTCACCCGCAACTTCGACGATGGCTCTGATAACTCCTCCTTTGCAATTTTGAAAGCTCCTCTCGTACATGTGTTTGTCGGGATCGTCAGTCCACCATGGTGGGTAATCACCGCGGTCCACAAAAGCCAACATATCCGATAAACAACGGAGTCCGCCATGCTCATCGGGGAAAGTCAGGCCTCGAGCAAGTGACAGCCGGACATCCTCAACATCCAGGCATAGGGCCTCTAGAAGGGCGCAGGACTCCTCGAGTGCTTCGATGTCTGCAGAAACGAGATTTTCACGCGTAGATGAGGGATTGGCGAACAGTCCATGAGCGGCAGCGTACGGTGGCAAAAAAGCGTGAAGAGGCGGGACGATCAGGGGGAGCCCTTCTGGCCCGAATATTGGTAATGCTTGACGCAGTATATGAGAATCAAAAAAAAAAGAAAAAAGGAGCCAGATCGAATTACCGACCATCTTGGGCGTCAGTCTTGAGTCCGCTTAAGACTCTCCATGTCCACGAAGATAGACCTGCCCGTAGGTCCCACTCTTCCAACTGCGTCTTTTCATCTGGAGCAGTTGATTGAGCGCTCAACCAAGAACCAGGAGGGTATATGGCCATCGAAAGTCGCAGAATGGTTGTAGCGGCTTCCAAAGAGAGTAATCGAGTCCTGACTGGTGCTAAGGAGATAAGATGAGTATCTGGCGTCAAACGGCAACTGTATTCGGCAAACCGTAGCCTAATGACGCGTTCAGGATGACACCAATCGAGGTCTTGACGATTTTGAGGTCAGGGAAAGACATTGGTAGGGGATCAGCGATATGACGGTTTGGAGGGATGGATTCAGCATAACCCTCTAACAAAGATATAATTGTCTGGGGAACCCCAGCGTCTAGGAGAGCTCCTCTATTGACATCTGCTCAAATCGTGTTCAGACAGGCGACGTATAGCAAACCACGAAAATCAAACATACCATGATCCATGCACAGATTGGCAGCTACTCGTAGAATTTCATAGGTAGCACCGGCCTTATCAGAGGCAGGTGTTCGCGAACCATTAACGCTGTTCTTCAATAGAGTGTTTAGCGTTTGGGGAAGAAGAGTCTTCCCCAAGGCTGTATGCTGGTCCACTGAAACGAAGGAGCGGAGTCAGTAAAACTTCTGGACATGTTATTCAACAGATCGCCGTACCGGCAGGATCTTTGATTCTTAGTGCCGTGGCCAATTTCTGAGCAGTCTGTTGAACCAGTTCCCACTGTTCAGGCCCATCGTTGATAGGAAGAGTGGCAAGAACATTCCCAAGCTGGGACGCAATATCTAAGGAAATTTTGAGTAGATCCTCGGTCATCGTACAAGTATAACGGTACCAAAAAATAATAATCGCGTTCGAATTCAATGAAGTGATCACGTGTTGATAATTCATTATCTTCTCCCAAAGCGCTCACTCGTCCGCCGAGACGACGGTCTTCTTCCGGGGATCATGGGTTTGAAGAAAAACAAACTCAAGAAACTCATATCCCCCACACCCGCTGAGCCGCCGCAACAAGTGCCGGATGATGACCTCCTCGAAGATCTCGTGGCTCACCTGGACTCTAAAAACCAGGAGGTCGAGTCTGCACAAACATTGAGCGAGATGCAGCCCACACAGATGCAACAGGCTCTGGGTGACGTGTCTGGAAAGAAACAGGACAGCCGATCTAGATATCTAGCAAGACAGGCAAGTTATCCGACGTCTTCCAAATCTGTCAACTTACACAAGTTCCTCATAGGCACGCAAAGCCGAAACTCTTGCTAAGAACTATACACCATCTGATCCAGAGGCAGATGCCCTGATTGACAAGGAGACCCGGGATGAAGAAGCTGTAATAAATAAGATATGTGAAGAACTCAAGGTCGAAATTCATGAAGTTAGCCCTTTATTAGTACTTCTCACTGAATTCAGTTTTGCTAAAGCCTCGAACAGATCAATCCAGACGGCCATTGTTTATTTGCCGCTGTCGCCGATCAGTTGTATATCCTTGGTATTCTCCCAGCTTCACAAGCTACGTATACTACAACTCGCCTTGCAGCATCAAACTACATGTATACCCATGTAGACGACTTCCTTCCATTCCTTCCTTCAGTCGATGGCGAAGATGGAATAGGAGCTACGGATGCGGGATTAATGACACCCGCACAGTTTGAGACTTATTGTGCCGCTATCCGAGATACCGGAGTGTGGGGCGGAGAGCCAGAAATATTAGCGTTATAGGGCCTTCAATATCCCTATACATGTCATTCAGACGGGCAAGCCCCCAATCGTCGTGCATAACCCTCGAGGAGAGCCAACCGCGGACGGGTACTCAGACAAAAAGACCGTCCGAATCAGTTACCACCGAAGAATGTATGGTCTAGGAGAGGTGAGCTCCTCACAGATGTCAAACTTCGGATGTCTAACCCTCACTTACAAGCATTACAATTCCTTGAGACCCAAGCCAGGATTTATGAAATCACTTTTGAGCTAGAAACTGTAACCCCAGGTTGAAAATGTGCATCATGTCCGTTGTACTCCTACACAAGTATGTATCTCCTAGTCATAATATAGCCGTTCAAAGACCCAACTCTGAAATGATAGCTATGCTTTGCCTATAACTATGTCTAAATTTCTTTTTCTCTGACTGGGGTGTCTCAAATGCGTCGTCCAGTCCAGCGTAAGGATCTGACGAAGACACTTGTTGGGGTTTGGTGTTTACATTGATATGTTCTTCGTCGTCATCTCCATCTTCTTCGGCCGCACCTAATGGGCTCGGTTGGTCATTATCATCGCCCAGCAGGTTACCGGTCTCCAGTATAGTATCCGAACGGCTTGGTATCAGAGGTACCGCCTTATTTGTTAGGTGAGATTCTACTGGACCTGGACCAGGTACCTGGATAACAGCAGCAGGGAGATTATTCCGGGCTACGGGGACGAGAGTTTGCCTGGAGGCACTGTTGAGGGCCGGGCTGTCTACCAAAGCCTTCCCGGCGGCTCCGCGAATGAATGTCTGGAAGATAACATCAGCAATGAACTTGAAGTAGAGCTGATAAGCTACCTCAGGATTTTTGTGATATATGCTACCCAGAGTTCCAGTATGAAGTAGAAGTTGATCCAGGGCACCTCTATCCATTCGGTCGGAATCTGTAGCAATAGCAGGCTTCTCAACAAGGACGATCTCTCCAGCTGTAGCGGGGTTGATGGCCAATAGTCGCCAATACATGAATCCTCGGTCGCGTAGGTCTGGATTATCGACTTCTTCCGTTGCCCATTTTAAGACCTTGTGGACAAGTGCCTTCACTGTATCCGACTGAGATTTGTAGATAAAAAGCTTGACCGATGCGGTTAACAGTGCAAGTTGCACCTATTTTAGCACGTCATTCTCCATTACTGCCGCGGAGCTGTCAGGGTTAACATACCTCCACTGTCTCCTCCATGAACTGATAAACCAGATCGTCCATAATTTCGTCTGCGTTGTCAATCCTGTTAGCGAATTGTCCAATGATCCAGATCATAGAAGCCTTGGATTCGGGTTCATCCAGCGTATCCAGATGTTCGCATAAGGTAGGGATTATTCCTTCGTATTGTCCTGGGTAACGCCGGAAAATATCCTTGATTACTATGATGGCCTCTTGTACCACGTATGTAACTTTGGTCTCGATAAGGCTCAGCAATGATTGAATGCAATCATCCGCAGCAGGCTGTACTTTGATCGCTAGACGACCGATAGACCGGACTGCTTTTCGAACGAAGTCAACATCTACTTCAGAAGCATACCTTGATGAATCACGATCAGCCAAAAACATAAAAGGTATAAAAAAAACCCACTCTTCTAGTTCCGCTAGTACTTCTCTGTAATTCTCTTCCCGGGCGAGGCGATACATAAGTTCCAGCTTCGCTAATTTGAGGTATATAGGGTCGTTATACTTGCAAAAAAACACTTTCACATCGTTCTTCAGCACGGATGGTCGTCGTTGGATGATTAGCAGGATGTTGCGCAATGCAACATACTGTACTTCTGGTCCTGATGACAACGTTGTTACTGAAGAAGTGTTTAGTTGAATCTCTGTGATAATATTATCACCAATCCTACCTAGAGGCGGTCCCATCTTTCTGCATATATGATCGATGAGCTTTCGATTCTCCATATAATTCATGAGATAGAGTAGGATCTTGATTGTAGTCAAGACCACGGCCGAGTTCGCATGCTGCATCTGAACAATTATCCGTTCTGCCATAAGTTCTGCATCTCTCGAGTGTTCGGGAACATAGCGTAACAATGAGTCTAGAATGTATATTTGACCCCACCTTCGGACGTCAACTTGAATATGACGTCAAAAGCAATACAACAACTTACTCTGAGCTTTCTCCCAATGCCGCCAATAACTTGTTGGCAATTGACAGGTTAAGTTTGAAGATCACACCGTCTTGCCTATCTCCAATTTCGGTCAGGGCTGCTACAGCGTTGGCCACGACGGTCGCGTTGGAATCCAGCATAAGATCCCGAAGCATTGCGACAAAACCACCCTTTTCCGCTTTCCGGGGATCAGCAGCATAAAGCTTTGCAACACAGATGGCAGCCGTTTTACGAACGTAAGGATCTTTGTCCTTCAAACAATGGCGGAGTTGCTCCGTTAATGAATCCGTGACGACAGGAATTGGGATGTATGACATTGTTCGAATTGCAAGAGCGCGGACCAATGGGTTCCTGTCGTTGCAATCCTGGCTGATTGTAAGTTAACTTGTCCTCCACGAATACATCGAGTCTCACCTGGAGGAAACTTGGTATAACGAGGTGTATCTGATCCGGTTTTGACCGTCCGTAGCTAATGAGGAATAGATAGACCACTAACGGAAGTCGAACGTGTGATTAGAGCCCAATTCACGACAGACGGGAAGCTCACTCTTCTTAATTTCCAACAGCGGTGTTCCCAAACATTGTACAACGTCTGTGAACAGCGGGGACACTGATTTACACGTATGCCATAAACATAAGTCCAAATCAGGAGCAAGGAAAGATTGGCACCAACTATCGCTTCCCATGGTTATGTTTGCTACGATTTTCTTCAAGACAGTCTTTCGTTTAGTGAACTTTTTATCCTTCGACTCTGCAGCCAGGAGTTCTGCCCGCAATTCCTACATAGAAATAATAGTTTCTGTCATCGTAACCAGGGGAAAGTGATCAAGCGAGCGCTGACTGCACCTGGATCTTCCCTCGCTGGAACAGTTTAGCATCTTGGCCTTGTGATGCCATATGTGGTTATGAAACTCAGTTGTCGCTAGAACGTAGCCGGAGTTGAAATGCGGAAGTAGCAGACGTTGAAAAACTTGAAATGCGCGATGAAGTAATAAACAAGTAGTCTTCTTTCAAGGATCATGATTACCGAGCCTTGCCGCCCCCTCATTGGGTCTGGGGCTCTCCGCATGCTGCACCATGACCTCCGCAATCCAACAGTCTCTCCATACCTCCTTTCATCCAAGATCTGAACTTATTAATTCTCATTCATCGATTGACTCGGCTCTCAAAGCTCTCAAGTCATCGAGCAAGCAACTACAGGCAACTCTTTCTACATTTCATGACGAAATGCGCATTCTGGAGCGTCTCTACTACAAAGGCAAAAACCAACATCGTAGCGCGCTTTTTTGGCGTCGAGTTTGCGAACTGAGAAGATATGGAGAACGAATTAAGCGTACGCAGATGGGTGCTTTAGTGGAACAAGCTCGCCGGTCATTTTGGGGACCACTTGACGCACAAAGGTGCAGCTAGCTTCTAGCTCCTTGTATCAGCCCGTTTGTTGATCTATTTAACAAGCACAAAGACGTTGAAGGGGTCTTGGACACATTTTCCGGACACGAAGTTCGTACAGGACGTCGATGCACATTTATCTATGTTCTCCTTGCTTTGCAACAAGGTACATTGGTTTCATCAACCCCTTTAAACGTAGTTGACAACTCGGTAGAGTCTTGAGCGCATATCAGGTGCATTCCAGTGAGCCGACCTCTGTGACATTTCAACGGGGGGACTCACACATTCGTCAGACATTTTACCTTGTGTATGCAGAGCGGTGCTTTCATCCAGCTCCTGCTCACCCTCTGCGGAATTTCTGCAAGAGCTCGTGCACTTGTAGTAGAACTTGTTAATATTATCGACGCCTGCAGGAAACACAACGCCGTAATTATCCAAGTCTTGAAAGCCAATTTCGTACGTACCAAATCAATACTTTTTTGCGTCCGGAGACTAACCGGGATGCAGCACCCACAAGAAACTAAGCTCGAGGACGCCGATAACAGTATTTCATCTGAGATTCCAGATACCTCGCAGCAACTGGAACATTCATCCATAAACAGTACATCTGTTTCAAGTTTACAGCCACCTAAAGCGTTCGATATACATGCCAATGCTTCGACAATCAACAGTGAGATTCTTTTTGAGCCCAGAGTCTCAGGTAAGTTCTCGTAATAACATCGTCTTTAATCATTCACGTTATCTTTACAAAAGTACCCATTGGTGCCTCTCACGAGTTGAAGAAAGAAAAGGAATTGTCTTCACACATGTCCAAGAAAAATCCCAAGAAACGCAAGAAGAGGGACGAGATAGACGAGATATTCAACTTCTAGGTAGGAACACCGTCTACAGTCCGCTCTCAAAGATTATAAAAGGGGAAGCGGGACAACGAATATGGTGACTTCATTGGCGTCGCGCCCAATATCTACTCGTACGCGTTGATTTATGGTGCTAGACAAGCCTTTCTGCGACCTGGCTTGGGACTCCACGAAGACCCTGATGATGCCAAATCGACAACTCCTTGCCAGACTCAGTTACGTAGTCAAGCCTCGACTAACAGGGATCAACTCAACCACCAAGCCGACCTTTTTTGATCTGAGTGATGTATATATATAAAGCCTTTTCCACTCGGTTGCTTCTCCTTGATTAAAAAAAAAAACCATGATGAAGCATCTAACTGCGTGTTCCCATGTCGCGAATTTTCGCTGCCCTCCACATGCAACCGTTTCTAAATTACTACCGTTACCAAGGTGATTCGCAGTGATCCGTACTATATACACGGTTGTTTGTCTTCTGGCAAAACAACAAAACAATAGCACTTGTCTCAAATGTTTCTTTTGTGACAAATTGAAGAATGGCACTTTTTTTTAACTATGTGATATGAGAACATTTGAAATGGTGGATATCTATGATTTTGCCACCGAGGTACTACTATTCACCTACATACTTACACTCCTCAAGGCATCGTGATATGCAAGTCGACTATTTTTGCTTTTCGAGATTCAACTTGAGTGGTGATGAGAAGGAAAATGGTTTCCATTGCGCTGTCCATCCAGGCGCCTTATATTGGTCAAAGATTGCCCGTAACTAAGAAAGCAAGACAAAAGGAGCACAACGAGACAGACGCTATCCTTCCATCGCGCAGATACAAGATGTCTTATATGTGTGTATCTAAAAAGAAGAAAGAAAAAAAAGGACAGAAAAAACTTGTTAACAGTGTTCAAAAGCGAATGAGGGGAAGCAGAAGCACAAAAGATTTGGAGAGATATGTGTCCAGCGATCTCTAAAGGGGAGCAAAACACTGAATATAAATTGGGAAAAACCAAAGAACGATAGGATAAGGTAAGTCACGTCCCCTTGTAAAAGGTTTAATCAAGAGATATGGTATCGGTCGGCTGCCACAGTCGCCGCACGATCAAGTCCATCTCAACATTGAGTATGAAGGCTGCTCCTGCTGAATCAAAGGAGGAAAAATCCCGCTGCGAGAGCAACGAAGCCGACGAGAACAGTCGAGCGTGAGACGGCAGATACAGCACCACTGGTCTTACTGTTCCCGTTAACGGATGTGGAGGGACTAGCACTGCTTGCAGGACTAGATGACGACATAGGATCCATGCTCGAGGATGATGAAGAGCTGCCGTAGCCATATGTAGCGAACGAGGCGATATCCGGGGGAACAACGGCAGGGTTGCCTCCTAGACCGAAATCGAGCTTTCCATTCGTCGAAATAGCGTCTGGGTTCGCTGCCAAGAAAGTCTGGGTGTACAGCACGCTTTCGGCGACAAATTGGTGAGACCAAGCAGGCAGGGCGGCCAGGTCGATGCTTTGACCCCAGAGACTGGCAACGGTGTTTCCTGCGGTTGCATTGCTTGCATATTTCAACATAGAGCCGAATTGCGAATTCTATATCAGTATATGTTAGGAGGTGGACACATGCAACCAATCGAATCTCGTACATTCGCAGCCATTGGTTGCATCATGGAGCCAACAGCACTTGGAGTACCCAGGGCATTCGGCGGGTTGATAATACCGAACATGCCTTTCTGACAATGAGTTGGGACACCACAATAGAAGAAGGTAGTGTTAGTATCGTTGACAACCTGTTCAACTGTTCAAATATTTATTAGAACAGCTGGCATGGGTCAAATGATAAAGACTAACAGACGAAGCCCTTGAGTTGAACGCCAGAGGCAAAAGGAGAGTCGGAAGTCTTATTGCAAGGAGTCAACTCGGAACTCTTCGTCACCGTATGGTTGTTTGCACCCCAAATGAACTTTACGGTGTCACCAACCGATGCATTGACAGCGAAGGGGACGTATCTGTAGGGGAGTGTTTACTAAAAAAAGAGTCTCACAGTGTATGCATGACAGGAATATCTACCTGAGAACACCTTGGGAGGGGGCGACCCAGACTGTATGGGTTGCACCGCTACCACTGCCACCACCAGAGCTGCCAGTGCTCCAAGAAGGTGGGGGCTGAGAAGCGGACGGGGCGCCGAACTTGGCCTGACATTCTACATACACAGTCAATCGAAATAAAATTCGCCGAACGCTGGAAGAAACATACGTTGTACGCAATCATCAAAACCGGAACCAGAACCCCAATTGGAGCTTCCAGAACCATAGGAAGTGTAAGTCGGGGGATAGGCGGTCGATTTGGATTCCCAGACGCTGGTGGAGGACCAAGATTTCTTGGAAGACCATGTGTCAGTTGACGGCGGCGTGGTCTGATAAGAAACCGAAGGGGTAGTCTGTGTCCAACCCCATCCGGTCTCAGTAGAGCTGTGAGCATTGCTGATGATACGCAAAATCAATAAAGGATAAGTAACGACGAATGACGTAATACCCACCGTTCCATGGTGTTGGACAAGGGGATGCCATCTGGAGCGGAAACGCCGACTTCGTTGCCAATGGCACTGTCGGGCATGGGAGAAGCAGAGACAAGACCTGTATAGAACAAGGCGATGCCAGCAAGCGCGATTACACGAACCATGGTAGAAATCCTGTATAAAGAGGAATAAAGATATAACGTGGATTGCAAGGGCCGTATGAGGTAGAGTGTCGCTGGACAACGAAGAAGTGCTAGTCCTCTCAGAGGTAAAACGCTATTGAACTGATCCGGTCTGAATCGAGGTAAGCATAGATCAAGTGGGATGGAGATGAACTGACATACCGAAGATGAAGGAATGAAAAGGCGAGTCGAAAGTCAATTCGACTGCAGGGAAGGAAAAAACGCGAGGAAGGAAAACGAAAAAGAGAAGGACAACGAAGGGGTGGATGGCAACATTGGAGGAGCAGCAATATATAGGGCGGCTGTTAGACCAGAATTCCATGGCAACACAGGATCAAGACAAACGACGAGTCCGAACAGTCAGACCCGGCGTCGCATCGTTTGTTCACGACGGGAAACTTTTGGTAGGTGTTGACGGTCGGATGAGACGTTGCCAGGTTACTCGACTAAAAAATATTCAGCACTGTGGACGAAAGCTATCGGGTGACCTCTCTCTCTCACTTTGTATGCGAGCGCTTCTCTCTTTCTTTGCAGTGCCTATTTTTCAATTATTAAAACAACAACAACAACAACAACACAGCTCGCAAACAAGCCTTCCTTCGATATCACGAACTCGTATTTCATCTGGTAACAACGACGTCTCATATGAAATATATACCCCCCGTCGCGATGGCCGCAATCCCATCTCTCGGCTCTTCCCAGCTTTGTGCCTAAAATCGTCATCTCACAGCATGTCTTCAATTATCCCCATCCAACGGATCTTTTTCCGTAGATATCTTTCTGTCGTCGCCTATCTCGCTTGTGATGAACAGATCCGTAGTGCAAGTGGCGTATCTGACGCTTTGGGGCTGTTTGTATCCATCCATATAAGATGGCCAGGGACTGTCGATGATGGACCACCCTACTATCTCTTGTGTATCTGGCGTCTGAATGCATATAAATCAGTTCTATCAAGATATTTATAAGACCTCGTTGAACTTTCACTGCCTCCTAGAAACCCTCACCATCACCGGGGATCGGTTGGTTGACGTACGCGTACCGATCCCGAGTCCAAAAGGTTCATCATGCTTCTGGTGGTGGCGGCGACGATAATAAACACACACTGGAGGGTTCAGAACAGTTGTTTGAGAGCTCTTGGTTTATCCTATCCACCTACGACGACTTGAATACAAGCAAAAGAAGGGTGATTTTGATGATGCGATCCAAGAATGCCAGAAATTTGATCGAGAACAGGTTGTTATCGTAAAGATCAGGTCAAGTGGGCTCGAGAGAGAAATTCATTCGACCACGGTCTACCGTAAGGGCGCTCGCTGATCATCTTGGGCCCCGGGGGTGTTCTTGAAAGTTTGATAAGCTTGATCGTTGAGCTCTTCCTTAATTAATGAGGCAATAATCAAGACATGATCATGCCATATGACGCGAGATACCTGGGGGAAGGCTGGCTGCCAGTGTCGACTGGCCTGTCCATACGAGATTCACAAGTTTCGTCTAGTTCACTGGCACTATGTTGTTGGCTGCACGAAAAGCAGTAGTTTCCATCTCCTCACTCCCTCGTTTTTTTCTTCGATGGGCCAGCACAGCAGCGCCGGATAAAAACAAATACAAAATCGTCGTTATCGGTGCAGGCTAGTTACTAATCTTGGTCTAAATTCTCAGTTTCCTTTATACATTTTATCTGCAGGATCTGGCGGGCTAACTGTAGCCAGCCAGATATACCATCGGTTCAGGGCTGCTGGGAAACCCTTGAATATAGGCGATATCGCCATTGTCGATCCTGCCTTGTACCACTATTATCAACCAGGATGGTCAGAATTTTTAATCCCAGCCGCTATATATATTCAACAACGTGTGTGTTTCTAGGACATTGGCCGGTGCAGGTCTGAAGAACAAGACAACGACGCGAAAGCTACTAGCCTCCCTCATTCCATATTACCTTTCCCATATTCCCGAAGGTGCGAAGACTTTCTCGCCATCTACCTCATCGTTGATCACATCTTCCGGACGCTCCATTTCATATGATACGCTTGTTCTCGCCATGGGTTTGCAAATAAACTGGAACTCGATCCCGGGCTTGACCAAGGCTCTTGCCGATTCAAATTCAGGCGTTTCGTCCATCTACTCGTACGACACCGCCGATAAGGTGTGGACAGACATTGAGGCTCTCAGGTCTGGCCACGCCATCTTCACACAACCTGCTGGAGTGGTCAAGTGTGCCGGCGGGCCCCAGAAGATCATGTGGATGGCTTGGGATCGCTTCCGGGTGACGAAGAAGGGGGATAATATCAAAACTGCTTTTTATAGTGGTATGCCTACTATGTTTAGCGTCCCGAAATACTCCGAGGCTCTCGACAAGCTCCGCATCCAACGTGGAATTGCTGGTCATCTCGGACATAATCTCGTCTCAATCGACCCGTCCGCTCACAAGGCAACATTCAAAAAAGACGATGGTAGTACCGTAGACGTCGACTACACTTTTCTCCACGTCGTCCCACCCATGGGTCCTCTCGATATTATGAAAGGACAACCACTTTCAGACGAAGCTGGGTGGGTGAACGTGGATAAGGAGACTCTGCGACACGTCGAGTATGGCAACGTATGGTCCCTAGGAGACTGTACAAGTCTGCCGACGAGCAAGACTGCTGCTGCTATCACCAGCCAAGCACCTGTACTGGTAGAAAATCTGTTTCAAGTGATGGACACGGGCCACCTCGGCAAGGCCAGGTATGACGGGTACACGAGTTGTCCGGTGGGTTACCTACACGTTCCGTTATGCTGAGATTTTGACTGGTAATAAACGGAAGCTGCTAACCGGGTATGGAGAGTTGATGCTTGCTGAATTCAAGTATGGGCTGGTTCCGAAAGAAACCTTCGTTCCATACTTTGGCGATCAATCTGTTCCACGCAGGCATGTTATATTTGCTAAACGATAATCGCAGAGAATGACGACTTGTGTTGTAGGGCATATTATCACTTGAAGAGGGATTTTTTCCCTTGGGTTTACTGGAATTATATGATCAAGGGCCAGTGGTATGGACCTAGGGGATTTGTGCATCCTGATTTTTCATGAAACCTGGCGAGCAGTCACAAACCAAGAGTAAGGATACATGTTGCTTATAGAACTAGATCTCAGTAGTAGAACATCTGGACCAAAGATTATTCACATGGCTATCAACGACACCATCATCCCTCGACGCATAAAAATGACATCTCTTTTGTGCTCTTCGTCAAATCTTTCCTTGAAAATATCTACGTCTCAATATCGCATAGCATTGCCGTGATGATATTCTAGGCGCGGATTCGAAGAGTTCGAGATGCATCGTTGTCGGTTCGGTTTTTCCGTTAAGCGTTATGTATAAGAACATCAGACGTATCCAAAAGCCTTTCGAAAACGT
>QGOD01002445.1:98800-129379 GCA_003313065.1 Sarcodon sp. MG97 | reverse complement strand
GATCGATCGAGCTCGTCACTCGCTTCTTATTATCGAATAAGGAATTTATAAGATCAGTCTTTATCTCAGACAAACAACTATATGATCCAATTGAACACCCGCCTAGATCTGGCATACTCTCGGACTAATGGGTTCATCAATCTTGATATTTATTATTTCCTTTTATCCGAGGTTTTTATCGCCCTATCTTCGCTCCTCCAACAACTTCAATTTAACAACCCCACGTCACACTCTTCATTAGTTATGACCTTCTCCGGGAGGAAACATACTAGAGCAGATAGGAGAGATGTTGATACACTGATAGAAGCAGCCTTCCCCGGCCTCACCTAGATCCGCTCCTCATAGTACAAGGCTGAGAGACACACCACTTTCTTTCAATCTTCGTTCTCCATGTTCTCGTCTGCACAAAAAGCAGTGGTCCCTATGTTCTCGATAGTTCACTCTGGTATCCGGTGGGCAAGCACTGCGGCCAGTAAAGATAGATATAAGATTGTAGTTGTGGGTGCAGGCGAGTTCTCTCTCTCTCTCTCGTCCCGTCTGCCATCATCTAGTTGTTTATATCGTAGGTGCCGGCGGACTTAGTGTCGCTAACCAGATATATCATCGGTTCGAGGCTGCCGGGAAACCTTTGAATCCTGGGGATATAGCTATCGTCGATCCTGCCAAGTATCATTACTATCAGCCAGGATGGTCAGAAATTGAATAACAGTCCTACTTTTGCATTCTGTGTGTTCAAACGTGATTTCTAGGACACTGGTCGGTTCAGGCCTCAGAAACAAGACAACAACGCAAAAGCTCCTAGCGCCTCTCATCCCAGACTACCTCTCGCACATTCCTGAGGGCGCCAAGACTTTCTCGCCGTCCACATCGTCGATCACCACGTCTTCCGGACGCTCCATTTCCTACGATTCGCTCGTGGTCGCGACGGGTCTGCAAATCAATTGGAATTCATTTGCGGGGTTTGCCCAAGGCGCTTGCTGATCCCCAGTCGGGGGTGTCGTCCATCTACTCATACGATACGGTCGATAAGGTGTGGTCAAACATAGAGGCTCTCAAGACCGGCGACGCCATCGTCGGGGTGATCAAGTGTCCCGGTGCACCTCAGAAAATCATGTGGATGGCTTGGGACCGTTTCCGTATGACGAATCGAGGAGATGATATCAAGATGGTTTTTTACAATGGTTTTCCCACCATGTTCAGCGTCCCCAAATACTCGGAGGCTCTCGACAAAATCCGCGTCCAACGCGGCATCGGCGGCCACTTTGGACACAACCTCATCTCGATCGACCAAGCCGCGCGCAAAGCGACCTTCCAAAAAGGTGACGGAAGCACCGTAGATGCCAACTACACCTTTCTACACGTCGTGCCCCCTATGGGGCCGCTCGACGTCATGAAGGGGCAGCCCATCTCCGACGAAGCCGGGTGGGTCGACGTGAACCAGGAGACCCTCCAACACGTCAAGTATGAGAACGTGTGGGCCCTGGGAGACTGTTCAAATCTGCCTACGAGCAGGACTGCTGCTGCTATTATTATCCAGGGACCTATCCTGGCGGAGAATCTGTTCCAGGTCATGAACACGGGCCGTCTACCGATGAGTAAGGCCAGGTATGATGGATACACTAGTTGTCCGGTAGGTGCCTTCTCACCAAATCTTTATGTAAGGTGCTGAGACTCTTATCCGTGACAAACGCAAGCTTCTGACCGGTTATGGACAAATGATGCTTGCTGAGTTCAAGTATGGGTTCGTTCCCAAAGAAAGTTTCTCTTCCTACTTGGGTGACCAAGCTATACCCCGGAGGCAAGTTCTATTCTGTGATATTTGGAAACACCGGTGATGACGATGAGAGTTACTTTGTAGAGCATACTATTTTTTGGGGAAGTCATTTTTCCCTTGGGTTTACTGGAAGTATATGCTCAAGGGTCATTGGTATGGTCCCAGGGGTACTCTGCAGCCTGTTTTTTAGTCAAGGCCAATTCATTGCTCAAACTGCTACAAACCAAGAGTAATCATACATGCTGTTACACCACAGATTCTCGATCGGTAAAAAACTAGATACCCTCGATACTTGCGTGAATTCAAAAATCAGTGATAGAAACGTCTGGACCAGAGATTATCGCCTTGATCACACCTTTCCCATCTTCAGTCTTTCCCACTCGTGTCGCTTTGAAAGCATTGGTTGCATCGGTAAACGGGAAACTAGACGCATATCGATTATGTCAGACAATGCTCAATGTCAAGTGGTCACTAAATCATACCGGTGGGTGACGAGTGGCTTCAGATCGACTCTGCCTTGGGAAGCCAAAGCGATGGCCAGCGGATAATCACCAGGCTAAGATCCACCTCAGCTAATAAGTCCAACATGAATAGAATCAGTGCTCACGCCGTATCGGAAAGATCCTTTCAAAGTCAATTCTTTCACCAGGAATAAAGTGATAGGAACTTGGACTTCAGCATTTCCCATCCCGACCTATTACGAGTTGCAGTGAGGTAAATCTTGATATAAAATGGTTACCGGTACCTGAACAAAGGTACCACCCGCTTTGGCGATATGTATCGCAGTTCGGATAGATGACTCTGCGCCACTAGCATCGACAACGACGTCAATCGACTTTGACCCACGATTTTCTATGCCGAGTTCTTCTTTCATTTTGTCAGCGATACGTTTCGTGTAGGTTGGTTTATCCTCTCCCGGGAGAGGAGCAGAGGGAAGGAAGGTCTGTGTTGCGACGTAATTCTTGGCGAATTCGAGGCGACTTGGCACAATATCCACAGCGATTATTCTCGAGGCACCCAGTGCTTTACCGACTGCCATACAGAGCAACCCAATAGGGCCCGCTCCCCAAACTGCGATTGTTTGATTTGTACGGAGGCCCGCCAAGTTGGCAACGGCATGGACCGCTACAGATAAAGGCTCGATCTGAGGCACAAGTCATATTTTCTGAATAACACGAGCTATAGAGATACGAACCATGGCCCCATCTTCGAGTGTGAGATTGTCCGGAAGTTTATAAGCTACATCTGCGGGAAGGCAGTAGTAGCGTCCGAGTGTACCATCACGAGGGGGCGTAGCCGCAAATTCCATATGGGCACAGAGCTGAAAGTAACACAACGATGCTCAATGGTGACACAGACTTGGGATAGGTTCCACAAACCTCATACCGTCCAGACTTGCAATCATCACATATGTTACAAGCGGCACCTGGCTCGAGAGAAACACGATCTCCGGCTTTGAGATGTGTAACCTTTGCGCCCACTAAACATGAGTATTTAAGAATAGGATTAATAACCATGAGCACAGTATGATCACCTTTGGCCACAACGCCAGATGACTCATGGCCAAGGACCTTGAATACATAAATAAGGTGGCGGACGACAGGTCAAACTGAGTGTCTAGCGTACCATCGGATTTTCGACGACATAGTCGCCTATACGTCCATGGGCATAAAAGTGAACCTATGATAGCGTCAGTTCCTGAAGAGAGAGAGAGAGAGCGGTTGTTCAACAAACGTCAGAGCCACATATCCCTGAATGTTCGATGAGAGATCAAAGGGTGTAAGGGGCGGTAAAAAGGCATACCGGTTTTCTTGACCTCGACAAGGATTTCGTGATCGCGGACTGTTCGAAGAGATAAGATGAATCTACGAAGAGAGAGGTCCAGACAGAGCTACACACCGTCTGGAATAGGCTTTTGCTCGAAGATCACGTCCTCTATAGATCGCAAGACAAAAGAAGGGTTATCAGACATGGTGAGGAGAAGAGAAGAGAAACGTAAACTTGCAGCGATAGGGAAACGAGGCCGGTCGACCAGATTTCTAGCCCAGAACTTCGTCCGCTCCTCCGACGGGTCACATCTCCCTGTATTGATGTAATTAGAACATGAGAGCAAATGACTGTGCTTTCATCAGCGAGGCCCGGGCCGACTGACATTACATCACATGTTGGCTGCCAGAGAGAGAGAGAGAGAGAGATTTTCATTAATAACGCTACAGACTACATTTGTGTTGGCTGCCAGTGGTATAATAAGTCATCCACGGAGACAAGTGTTCGTCTTTCTGAAATGACGCAGACATGTAGAGACCCCCACTCGTAGTGCATTCGAGTAGTATTAATTACACAAAGAGAGGCAAGCCAAAATCAACAGAGTTGCAAATCACGCACGGACCACTGGCAGACCGCATGTTCATAAACTTGCAACGCGCTGGATGGTCGAGGCCTCGGTGGGATCTTCAACAAAGCATCTTTGAATGTACATTTCATTCACCCTTTTACAATATGTGCCTTTGCTTGTTGAGACACGACATTGTCTTCATAGACCTTGCTAATTCAGTCGAGTTGCAGCAATCTGTTCCTGTTTCTAGGCGAAAGTAAGTCTGCGACAAAAGTCACCGCGCGCATTCACGTGATCTGTTTACAGTTTGGAACGTGGCTACCTGCACCTTCAATCACAACATCCATCCTCACGCGTTCACAATGTCGCGGATGACTTCTGCCCAGGTCATCGCTCTTGGCGAATATCTCAACAACGATTTCGATCCTGCTGTTCTCACTGTGTCTCAACTACTCGGTGTTTTTGGTTTCCACAATGTCAAGTATCCTACCCCTTACACCAAAGCAAGACTCGTTCAATTGTTTAACGAAGAAATCAAGCCCAGGTCAGCCAAATTCAAAAGAGAGAAGTTGAGAAAGGAGAATAGCCAAGCAAGCGACGATGGTATTACAGACGGTTTGACAGGATTACCATTGACCCAGGTAACGTTCCAAGCACCCACGCGCGACTGATAATATTTATATCGATTGCAGCATCAGCCCGTCCGGAGATCATCCAGGCGCATCTCCAGAGCCCCAACTGAAGAAGAATCTTCTCCTCCCAGACCTGATCCTGTACATTTTAGCCTCATTCTCCTCATACATCGTATTCTTATGTCTTTTCGTCTAGCCCAAGAGACGTAGATCGTCAGCCCAGCCCAGACTGGGTGGTCCATCATCAAAATCTTCCAAATCTTCCATGTCTCGCGCACAGCAGATAATCACCGAGGAAAGCGAACCTGAAGAAGAATTGCCTGTCCGTAAAGTTAGTCGAAACAAGAAGACTGTGAGTGTTTTGTTCTTAATCGAGTCTATATCAATTCATGCTCGTGTAGTCCGAAGCCGCAGGCTCACAAGCTCGTCGCGTGTCGCAGGTTCGTTGATTTTTATTTATTAAGAGCGCATATATCGAGCTGTAGTTGTCTGTAGATCACAGACGATAGTGGCTGGGAGGATAACAATATATTCCAGTCTGGAGCAGAGTCTTCTTCCCCACTTCGTTCTTCTCCTGTGAAACCCCGGATTCGCAAGAGTAGCGCGACCCAGCCACCCATCAAACGCAAATCACGAAAGGCAGCCTCTGAACCACCGAAACCTCAATTACCCCAGGGCCCGTTGTACTCGGATGAATTCGAAACCGGGATGCCTCAATCCAAGTTCGAACCTGATCTTCCGCCCAATATTCGCGTTACGCGGGGCATGCGGACAAGTCTTATTCATCAAAGTAATGCTGCGCAGTCGCAAGCCCCCGATCTTGAAGAGCCAATAAAGGAAGAAGGCCAGACCGATGTGCCAGGGGGCGATGACGACCAGAAACAAACGCAAGAAGTAATCGAAGTCTCATCCGACTCTCCTGACGAAGAACAGCAAAAGATGGTAGCTGCCGCTTCCCGTCGCGTTGCAGAAGGGGGTGTTGTCGTCCCTTTCACACCTTCCAATGGGTCGTCACACTGGTTCATACGGTTTTTGACGTATGTTTTCTTGCTGGCGTCTCTAGGCGTCACGTACGACTATAAATCCCGTTCTGCCCCCATTGGATTCTGCGATACTAATAAGGACACGAATGCAGCGCTCGAGTCTAGTCGACGCTATTGGGCTGCTGTGGAGGCTTGTAACGTGGAAAACCGAACTTTGTTATATTCTTCTGCTACGAACGAGGATGAAACACAATGCCCTCTCCTTTTACCAGTCCCTCATCCTGACACTTGTACACCTTGTCCGAAACACGCCATATGCTCTCAACACACCGTAACTTGTGAGGCGGGCTATCTTGTTCGACCACACCCTCTGTTGTCGTTCTTACCGCGACCATCCACATCCACATCCACGTCATGGGCATTTTCGAGCAAATGGGATGCAGATTTTCCAGTCGATTATATATGGCAAGGTATTAGTAAAGTTGCTGACGGCTTGCCCGGATTGGGACCTGTCGCATTCCCGCCGAGGTGTATGGAGGATCCAAAGAGGAAGCGACATATCGGAGTTTTAGGCAAGGCCGTGGAGTCTTTACTTGGTCAGGAGCGGGGCAGGAGAATTTGCGCTGGTGTTAAATCAACAAAAGACGAAACACAAATCAGTGAAGGGGACGAAGCTAGGTTATGGGGAGTGGACGTTGACACCTTGAGAGATATTATGAAACGAAAGACAGCGGTGAGGGTGTTTTTGGTTTTATCTTATCGTCTTGTCAGTGTTGACAGGATCATAAAATTTAGCCCCATTTGCTTGAAACTTTTGATGATACGTTCACTGAAGCAATCCAACAGCTCGTACAGTGGGGGGGCGTGATTATAGGTGAGGATCAAAAGTAAGTTGTCGTCCCTCCCTATTATCATCTGCATTTTCTAAATGGTCTGTCAGTGGCAAGAGGTATCTTGCGCACAAGACCCCTGATTTGACTTGGGATTGTGTCCTAACCGTCAAATCTCGACAGATTTGGAATGAATATCAACGAATGGCTTTCTGTGAGTCAAGAATTTTTTTCTATGTTTTTTTTCTTCTTGATGTTTTAACTTGACTCAGTGTTCATCACCTCCGTACTCGTGTACCTACTTGACAAGTCCCGGCGCGCTCGGCGACGAATAGAAAGCAAGCGCGTAACGGAATTGGTCCAAATTGCGCTAGAGTCGTTACGCAACCAGGAACTGAGGCACCACACGGACCCGATTAGCGCTCCACAAGCTTTCATTTCGTCAGTTCAACTACGGGACCTGATATTACAGGAAGAGCCTTCGATATCGACTAGAAACAAATTGTGGGATAGAGTTGAACGCATTGTAGAAGGGAATACAAATGTTAGAACGAACATGGAGGAAGTCCAAGGAGGGGATGAGATGAGAGTTTGGAGATGGGTGGGAAGCGCGGGCAAGGCCTGAGGCCCAAGAGAGCTTCATTTGGTAACATTATGCTGCTGTGTGATTTTTCTTCCTCGTTTCCTAATTTGTTCTCATTTTTACTGTTTTTGCTTTATCGTTGACTCGTTTCTTATTGTTTCATTCATGCACCCTCTTTGATGGGGGGTTAGGATCTCTGTTTATGCTGCCGATCGCACTATTTCTTACTAGTATCCCAGTTGTTCAATTCCATTGTACACCAATTATGTGTAACATACTCCATGGAGAGCGCCTGATTGTTCCGAACGTCTTGCGAGACGCATGTTTAGCCGCGATTGAGCCCTTGAGGCGCTGAGATGTCCACTAAAGTTTGAAACTCGAGGATCGAAATTGTTAGTGACAGAAAGGGAAGGTCCAGGCGTAATCTTTGGCGCGGCCGTGCCGGTGAACCTACATTGCCTTTGTTGAACCTTAGATCAAGAGACAGGCACAGCTGGCCCGGATCCAATCTATCACGGAGCGGAAGACAATTGGGATTAAGAGGAGGCATGGAATAATTCCGTTACCACGACTACTACAAGTATAGTACATGTGTGCGCCTGGAGATATGAATCTCCCGACCTCACGGTACCTGCTGCGGTGCTAGTCCCAGCTGCCCATCGGGATTCTTAGCTGAATCTTCTCAATAAGCGCGCGTTTCATGAATTGTTCTTCAGCTAGGG
This sequence comes from Sarcodon sp. MG97, assembly GCA_003313065.1. Classification (NCBI taxonomy): domain Eukaryota; kingdom Fungi; phylum Basidiomycota; class Agaricomycetes; order Thelephorales; family Thelephoraceae; genus Sarcodon; species Sarcodon sp. MG97. The sequence continues at coordinate 121,520 of QGOD01002445.1, read as the reverse complement.
CTCGGGTGGTCTACAAATGAAATGAAAACCGTGATTAGTGAAATTAGCATGGCTGTGCAGTCACAACAGTATTTGCTAGACATGACAATACCCTTAAAAACCGTTCTATGTCGATCCGGCCCGCATTGAGCGCCCGGTGTAGGTGATATATCGTGTCCTCGATGGCGTTGTCTTCCGCAACCAGGTTAATTAATCTAAATGTAAAATAGAAAGTCGAAAGATAGTTTAGTTCTTCATGATCGAAACGGATGTTGACAAATTCGCGGGACGCACTGGTTGTGAACGATAGTAGTAGAACACACTAATTCGTCAACCTCTGGGTCCCCTTTTTGTTTTAACTCCATGACGTTTCGCTCGCCATGATCTACAACACCACGTAATCTGTCGGTTACACCACAACAGACATCCTGCACAGCTTGTAATCGGCCCATCTCGTCCCGGATGGCCGGTTCACCAGTCAGCAAATCACTTTGTTGAGTGCGCAGACGCTCGGCGTCGAGTGTCATCGCTTGCCTGAGTGACGCTAGTTCCGAATTTAATTTCGCGTGCACCTGGGAATGAAGGTGTAAAAGCTCGGGATTCGGTGGCCTCGGTGGGGCCGGTGCTGGGAGTGGTAAACTGTCTTGTGATTGCTCCTCAGACACATCTTCGTCAAGAAAATTACGAGGCGGAGGCCGAGAATGACGGAGGAGCGGCGGTGGAGGAACTTGCATAGGTGGCGGCTGGGGCAGTAGATAAGCATCTGGTGGTGGAGATACTGAAGCCATGGGATACATTTGAGAAACAACCGGTACATTTGAAATAGTCTGGGGATGTGGCAAATGCTGGCTCCGTTGCTGTACATCTGGAGTACTATTCACGGGTGTTGCAACGTGGACACTTGATGTTCTAGGTAGATGACTATAATCTACTGGAAGTGGAGGTGGTATTGGAGGAGGGGTGAAAGGCTGCTGTATGTTCCGTGTAGCCGATGCCGGGGATGTGGTGAGGGACTGAGAACGCATGAGCAAATGACTTCTAAATAAAATCAATTAGACTCACATTCGAAATATCTGGAGGTGATTTAAGTGGAGAATGAGGAAGATTAATAGGATATACGCTCGATGGAGCATACAGGTTTGATACAGATGTACTAGGCTTCGGCGGTAAAGGAGGCCTGTCGGTGCTATATGTGGACATGGGTCCGGATTGCAGTGGGGGAGAGGGAGAATACGACTGGGATGTAATGGACGTGGACAGGTGATCTTGTGACGAAGGCGGGGAATGTGATTGCGTCCGCGGGAGTGGAGGCGGAGGTTTGGATGAATAATCATCTTGTGTCAGGGCACGTTGAAGTTGTGGTGGTTCCTTGACCTTGGCGTACACAGGAGGTTCCTTTGAGAAATGGCTCTGCATGGATTCCAACAAGGCCAATACATTGCAAGCCTCAGACAAAATGTAGATAAATTATGATGAGAAGGAGGACGCTGTGATGCATACCTCACTCTTGCGTAACCAGTTTTGTAGATATTCGATGTTACATCGCCCACTTAGTTCGATGGTTTTGCTTGATCTAACGAGCATGTCGCTAGTTGCGACGACGTAAGCGATCGGAGGTTCCTTTGGGTAATCGCGAGTTAGCCAGATGGAGATGGGAATGTTGTAGGAAGATTGGCGGAACAAAATGGATAGTAAACCATGTAGGCAGAGAAGAAGCTGAGTCCGGCCATCGTCATAGGCTGATAAGAGAAGTAAGAGAATGATGCAAGGCGAAGATCATTTGGAAGGACGTACTGTAGACGTCTGTTTTCGGACGAAGGGTTGGATAGCGGGACAAGACAGCGTCTATGTCGGTGTATACCCTGCTGCTGTTGGAGTAGAAGGAGGTGTTTTCGCGAAGCCATTTCTGAGTGGGAGATAGGTTCATACTACTAGTAGTCGAGGTGACTGGTGACTGGTGACGGACAGGAGTGACGAGAGCGTGACTGCCGGAGCGGAGATCCGGAGCTGAGCGCTGAGGGCCGGTGGAGAGTGCGAGGAGATCTGAGAGGGTTTGCCCAGAGCAGAGGTGAATCTAAACGTTGTTCGTGGAGCAAAAAATAGGGACAAAACTTCTGCATCGGACTAGATCTATGTGATTAACTTGCCGGACGGATAAAAAACATGATTTATTATATTATTTACTTCCGTGCGCAAGACGAGTCGGACGATGTCCTCGGGTGGGGCATCTCCCCGGATATAGGAATGTGAAAGAAAGGCCGGAAAGCGATGATGGATGATGATGATGATTGCGGCTCTTGTGTGCCGACGAAGAGCAGGAGACGCCTTGGAGGCTAGAACCGAATAGGAGGGAGATGGCAGCACTTGAAACTAGTCTCGCCGGTGTTTTGTCTGGCCAATTGTTCTACTTCCTTTCCTGTTGCTTGGACCCATTTCAATCCTCTTTTCTCATCCGATCTCGTGGACGGATCCACAATACACTGCCTCCAGCCTTTTGGGTCGCTCCTTCCTTACCGGATCTTTACGCCTTGGTCGGCTCTGTCATTCAAATTTCCTCTCCGAGCTCCCACTTTGTAGTCGCACCCAGCGCACGCGGTCTCTATATTTCCCGCGCGCCCTCGGCTCCTTCTCTCCTTATATAAACCTCCTTCCATCTCTCGAGCTCCTCTTCCATCCTTCGCGCATCGTCCTCGTTGCATCAACTCTGATAACCGTTTTTCAACTCCTTTCGCTCCTCTTTAACGCCTTCCACCTCTGCCATGAGCCACTCTTCCTCCTCTCTCGACACTTCCAAGCGGAAATCAACTCGAAAATCCGCTGTTACTCCTCAGCGCAAGCATCATAAAATGCTCAAGGACGGCACAAGCGAAGTCTGGCCCGAAGATGTTGAGAAAATATTCATCCAAGGTCCGTTCTTTCTTGATGGGCCATTCCGTGTGAATATCATCTCCATCCTATCATCTAGGCCTGCGCGAGTATTGGGAATCCCCTTGGGCCACGTTTTCTCGCGGTCGTAGCCGATGGCGCAACCAATTTTTGGTAGATTACCTCCAGAAAGCCGGAATCGAAAGATCAAGGAAACAAGTGGCTAGCCACATACAAGTCTTGAGGAATATGTGGAAAGGAGAACCAGGTTCAGTCATACCTTTTCCTGATATTTCCTCTACACTTATGCCGCTTCTCCATAAGAATTCCACTTGGTCGCTGGCGGTGAAGAGTTGTTCCAAGATAATGGGCTCTTGTCTAACAATACTCAAGCCTCTCGTCAATCGTCAATGGCCGCTTCGTCCAGAGATAGATCGTCTGAAAGGCACCGCACTCATATGTCCGTGGCCTCTTCTGATAGTTCCTCCGAATCCGAGCCTTCACCGATGACGGGGGTCCTTCAACTTCACGTAAACACAGATGTGCACGGCTCCCCATCATATAGCACCTTCTCCCCGAGCATTGCAGGCGACGAAATCAAGCCTGAACCCAGATCGCCGGGGTCCACCTCTTTGGCTAGCCCAACCCTAGTGCAACCAACTTATTCTCCCAGCCATTTCCAAGATGTCGCCCCCACCCATACCAGCGTCAGATTAACCCGTTTGCAGGTTTGGGCGGAGGGGTTGGACCCATTCACAGTAGAAGTCGACGCTCTCACATCCCCTCCCAAACCATATTCTCGAGTAATGCTCCGACTGAAGCTGTGCATCTCACCAGTCGGCGATGTCGATCCTACCTCTTCGTTATACGGGTTTAGTGGCGCTATCATGTTATCCCAACCTTGGTCAATGTCTGGTAAATGTTTTACGCGGGTATTTACTACAAATACCTGCATCTCGAAAGAGCTCGACTTTTTACGACCAACAAGTCAAACTCTGACAGCTATGCTTCCGGATTCATGGTTGACAAAAAGTCGGTGGTTGGAAGCAAGTGAGTCGCCACACTCCGTTTTGGATACGAAGTAGCTCAAATTTGTTCAATGTAGCTTCACGTACCAGCATCACCCAACAAATCATTGTTGATGATGAAGTGATCGCATTTATTGTATACGACTTGGATCGAGGGATGGACAGTCAGGGCGGACCTTCTGTGGAGCTAACGGGTTTTCAAAAGTATGCCGGAAATAAGGAAACGGAATCAAGCGTGTCTGCCACCGTTTCTTCGTCCTCTTACTACCCGTCTAGTGCAGGATCGTCACGATTTACTCCCCTTGCATCTCATGCCCCGATGCAGCAGATCGCATGTCCACCGTCAGCTGATGCAGCTAGCAGTAGATCATACCACGGGATATAATCTTCTGGTCGTCTGGATTGACGTATTGAGATCACCTTGTCGCGTGTTGATATGATCGCCCATAAGCAGGGTCGTTGCTCACATGCGGCGAGTGCACGGATACAGCGCAGCCATCACTTACAAACTTATAATGGTTACGGACACCTTCTTGAGCATATTCCTTGACATACGTTTAGATCTTTGTAGCTAAAACCACTGACACAGACGATTGTATACGAACTCAAATCAACCTGTATTTAAAAAATATTTGATTTTGCCGGTGGGGTACAAAGTTTTCGGGCCGCTTCCCTAACATCTTTGTCATAATGTGTTTGTGCTAGCAACCGGAGCTCCCAGAAAGATGTTCCAAAGGGTTGGCTCAATTGGGGGTCGTCAATGTCGGGGCGAAAGACACCGTCGACTGATCGATCTTCAGTGGACAATAACGCTTGCAGTTTGTTGTCCCTGGCAATCAAACGTCCGACAAACTCGATCGCACGTATTGCAGTGTTCGGTGGCCAGTGCAAAGCGGCTGTTAGCAAGCGCTTGGCGAACGCTGCTGAGCGCCATACGGGTGAAACAGACGCGGAGGCTCGGGGCGAGAAGGCAAGGTGCAAAGCCCTGAATAAGAGGTCCGACGAGGACTGAGGGTGAGAGGCGGCAGCGGGACCGACTCGGCGTTTCATCAGGGATAGCTCGATGTCAGGAGACGCACACAATAATGGGATGATTGCGTACAAGGAGTTGATGAAATCACCAAGATCGATGTTGAGAGCTTCGCCTAAGAAATGAATTGGCTCAATATATGCTATTTACAGTAAACAATGGGAATGTCGTACCTTGCCCAGAAAGAAGATCAAACGCCGTGGAAATACACAATAGGCAAAGATATATTGGCTGCGGAAAGTCTTGCGTGCTGATTTCGACATCTGGTGTAATCGATTTCAGGGGCATTATGCTTTTCAAGACCTTGAGCAGGTCCCTGAAAAAATCAATGTTGACCAAATGAGCAAACTTGGATATACCCTGCAATGCGGCAGGAAGAAGTGGGCTGGGACGTGGATTCTTTAATACTGAGAAGTATAGAACGAAGACTAGCTTCAGTGTCTCTGTATGCTGAAAACGTAAGCTTCAGCAGGACAGATGCGTGTGAAAGAAGGGGCCATTTCGTACAGCATTATTGCGATCTTCCTTATCAATGTCGATCTCTGCTTCTCGCATTTCCTTTTGAATTTCTTTCCGTTCCTTCAGGACCTTCTTCGCCTTGTTACTGAGATGAGGCTTGTCCGTAGATTTCCCTTTGGCTCTCCTCGCAGCGGATTTACTGTCGGATTGCGATTTTGTTTTGGCTTCTTGATCCACTTGAGTTTCGGAAGCGCGGACTCCAAGTTCGGTTTTGAGCCTAAGATGAAGCAGACAGGATAAAACTTCCGGCTTTACGTCGTATTTCTTCTCTTTTATCATTCGATTTATCAAACGGACGACTTCAAGCGATGGGACGCCAGTATCGTCTTCGCGCAGCACGGTGATAAGCGTATTCAGGCAGAGGTCGGACGACTGAATGAACATGAGTAAATTTGGAGTGTACCCCAGATTTATGATAAACATACCTTATTCCAAGATTTTCGACTTAGTTTCGCAATGACACAACCAATAAGGTTAGTTCTAAAGTTGAAATGAGTAACCTCTGCCAGCAACGTGCACATACACTGGAGAGATGTATCCGCTAAATCACTCTTTGCTGCATCCTTGCGTTGATTAGAACTCTAGATACCGGGTGGTAGTGAAGCGCTCACCTCCGAGTTCAGATTCCAATATACGAAGGTATTGCTGATATATACCAACCAGTCCCTGCTCCCATTCTCTTGTGCGAGCTACGACTTGAGAAACCTTTTCTGATTTCTCTTTTTCGGTCAACATACGGATGCGGTATCCAGGAATGATGTCTTTGAAGACGGCCAGTTGCGATAGAATGGATAATTTGCGAATGATAATGTCATTCACTACTGGTTGTGGGTGAGAAGGACTTGATATCTCCGGTAGGCAGAAAGTGTGTAAGCGCCGAAGAAGACCAAGCTAGGACAGCAATCAATCATCACGGATTTTGGAGAGAGGATATGATTACGCTATTTTCAGGATCAGACACAATCTCTTGACAAATGCTGGCGATTTGTTCTTTTGCGTCGTGTATTCGCGCTTTACGAGACTTGGTGGTGATAACATCCACCACAGAACGTCGCCCGAACCGCGCTCCAGTTGATATGTCCTCCACTTTATAGGCGTCATCTCCTTGTTCACGAATGTCTTCGCTTTCGGTCTCATCTGTGACGTGGCGAAACTTGACGCCTGTTTTCTGTATCTGGCCATTCGAAAGCTTGATAGGCAAACTCTCTACCCCAAGTTCTTTGTCTGAATCCTGGGAGGTACGATGTCGACGCGGTAGCGACTCGTACGGCATTTCTGCGTCAGAATCAGGCATAAGAGGACGTTGATCTTCACTGGATGATTCTGAGTGGACGTCACTGTCCTCTATGCCAGAACTCCACGAACCCTCGTCTTCAGAATGAGAGTCTATTGAGGGAAGGTCATTTTTGACAGAGGCTCTTGTGGGTTTATTCAGTTTGTGAAGTCGAATAGTTTCCTTTTTGCTCCTGCATCATTATGAGATGCGTAATTTATGTTGTGGAGGAAATAACTGCGTACCTTGCGATTCCTTTTTCATCTAATCTGTGTAAAAATGCTGCAGCATGACCGAAGCCGCTGAAAGCCTCTATATCATCGTCCGACAAGTCTTCCCCACTGTCATCGTCTGTGGGATACGTAGGAATCGATACTATTGGTTTATCTGAAGCTCTTTCTTTGCCCTTTGACTTTGCTGTTTTGGGTGCGTCTTGAGGTTTGGATGAGCGACTTGTAGATAATCTCCGTTTTTTAGAAGGGCCCTCCGATGAAGTTCAGACGATAAAAACTGCAAGGCGACGTGAACGTACCTGTTGTCCTTGTGCTGAACGTTTCCCTTTCGATTTTACCATAAAACAAGCTTGGATCGACTTGGTTTCAAAATTTGGTGAAAGGCTACTGGCAGTGCTTCTTTTGGGAACTGGTACGCGATCATCATTCTCGTATCCACTCAAGGCTCATCAAAGTTCTACTGTTAGTGGTTCAACGTTGACTTTTCTGGTTTCTCTACAAAACTGGTCTTTGCGTGAACATTGTGACGATGGACGAGACTCCTCCGACCAATTTTTCGTTGAAACCTCATCACCTTGAGGTCCTCAAAGTCTTTTCCGTTGCTTTTCATGAGATGAAGGAACAACCGTTCCCTCCCCAATACATGTTGTATCTATATCGCGTTCTTATGCATGAAGTCGCCGAAGTACGCTTTTCGTTCAAGCCCTTTTAAGCAGTTCTAACATGCGGAAGGTCGAAGAACCGAGAACTCCCAAAGAACTCAACGAGCAGCTGAGATCCGGTCCTTCTGCTGACAGCCATGTTCCAGTACTTATGATACGCCGTGTGGAGGACCTTGTGAGTTGTACTTCTCTGCTTTTCGACACTCCCGCAGAATGTACAAGTTCAGCATACAGAACTGCAGACGTATGATGGTTTGTACGCGTTCCTGAAACGTGAGTTGTCCGATGTTGTTGTAAGCGTGCATCTCACTATATCTTTAGGTATCCCACCTTTTGTGTATGGCAATAAACAAGAGGGAGAGGTGCGGCCTTGCTGTGTATATATTATTTGATTTTTTATTAACTAAAATGTACCTAGACTTGTCTTTTTGTGCGCTTAATTTTACGTTTTCTTACCACTCGAAATGAATCGCGCTGGCTTCAGCACCGTCGATCGTTGTTTGGTTTCTTCATTCGCAGATGTCTGGTATCATTCTCGAAACTATCCTTCGGTGGAGTCGTGAGGCTCCTCGAGGACTACCAGGCGTGGTACCGTGGGGATACAAGCTCAGGCTATCATTATGATCCCAAAAATGACAGGGACACAGTAAACCATGGTTCGACAAGTAACGTATACCGTTTATTCTTAGCGAATTGACTTGAAATGGTATAGACATGATCATGTTCAAAACCGTCGCCGACAAGCAGAGTTTTGGAGATCCCGTGGCGTACACCGAGTATGTTTTCAACGAGTTCGTGTAGCATAACTCATTTCTATGAAAGGTGGGAAAAGTCGATGGCAACAGGTGATGAGGCCCTCGCTGTCGACAGCATCAGCAGGTATTTTGAACAAAGATTTACTAGTGCTCGTGATTCGTAAGCCTTCTACCTTTTGATGATTATATGGAAAATAACGGCAACTGTCTGCAGTAAAAATCGCCAATACCTCCTTCTTCACGTTATTCACATGCGTTACTTGCGCCACGAGTATGGCGCTGTTCGAAAGGTACGTATCTTAGAAAATAGACGTGATCATTATAATCCATCGCATTCAGCTTCTTCAAGAGGCAATATCTATCTGCAGAACGAATGGCGACAAGATTGCTTTACAACATTGCAAAGCGTGAGCCATCTTTTGCTCGGTAATATGGTAGTGATCTTAGGTTCCATTCTTCAGCATCTTACATAGGCTCCCTCCTACCGAACGTGGACAGAAGCCTACTTTGAATACGATTCAACCTGAATTGCATCCACTTGAGATACTTTATGACATGAAAAAATTGATGCAAGTGCAAAATGTATTGTGATTCCCTATTCGTGCTGTTCTTTTCTTTGAATAGCCACTTTTGTCACTTTCCAGGAGCAGCCTCTTTCTGCCTCCTTCGAAAAGCTTGTCAGTTTCATTGGTTGGTATGACCAATGGGTTGATGTATTTGGAAATATCCCGAGCGAACGCGAACAATGCGGCCTACATGCGGTACAGTCTGTAGTCTGGAGTATGGCTGGTTCGTCACTATCAACTAATTCTTCACTTTACCAAATTAAGTCTTCTATAGGATGTAACAGGCTTTCTGCCATTACAGAAAACACGGTGATCGCTTTCACGGAAGTGGGAGGGGATGATAATAATCGGTTGACTGTGACACTCAACCAAGCCTATCGCGTGAGATTATCTATCGATTCTGTAAACCGTGACCCTTTGACACTTTTTGCAGCGAGCAAGACAAGGAGAGTATGACAAGGCACTCTCTATGTTGCTGGAACCTGATGTCTGGCGAGGTCTAACTCTCGACGATTACGTTTCTTGGGCGGGTGAGATATGGCACATCCTTGTGTTACGCGCTAGCCGAAGGTGTGAAACGGCGAGCCATGCAGAGGCACTTATCTGATTATAGCTAGAGGTCAAAATCGGCTTTTCCGTGAATTTCTGAAATCCCGTCGACCCGCGGGTTCCTTCAATCCAAAGGAATATTTTTTTGATTCGAGTTCCGCTCACCTTTCGGTCATACGGGATCCTATATACGAAGTGATTCAGATGAGAGTTCGTCGTATTCGCGATTTGCTTATGTGTTTGCACTTTATTCACAATTGGTAGACTTCAGATCAAGGTTCGGCGATAGTAGACAAGCTTTTGGTTGCCCTTTGGCACGCAGAATTCCAGTGCCGCTACGGGTTGTATAGGTCAGGTCTCGTTTTGCTTGCAGATATTGGTCTCGAATTTGGAATGACCAAGAAGTCACGGAGGATGTTAGAAGAAATCATGCCTCAAGTGAGTGAATTTCGACTGGTGTAAGTGTAATGCAAGTTGGAGCTTGGGTAGATTATTAGTGGAGATGAACGCGAGCAAAGAGCGTTTGCATGCTTCACGTTGGCAAGGTGTATTATTTCAACAGGATATGATCGAGGTAAGTCCTTATTATCTTCTAGGCAAATTTAGTATCCTGTTATTCAACAATTGCAGAGGCCAGCACACAATCAGCAGAATCGCTACAGCTAGCCCTCTTTTATTTGCGCACAGCTGAAGATGATTACCTGGTGATGGAGATGTATCAGTCAGCGAAGCATGTCCAATACCTTATAGCGGTGGTATATCACAACTTGGGTATGTTTAGAGAAAGAGATGTTGCGGTCGAGAGGCATTTTGAGACTGCGGCAAAGCATGAGAAGATCTCGGGAGAAGGTGCTGATAGGAAAACCTTGGACATTTTTCATTTGATATCTGAAGTCGGAGTTGGACTCGCGGGGAGGTAGCACGGAGAGCCTCAATCTGCAGCGCTTTTTGCATTATATGTTATGTAAGTTTGGAGATATTGCATAATGAAGTCACAGGGTTTGTCACACAGTCACAAGCTCCTGCACGCGTTGAAGCTGCCTCTTCTGAATTTTCAAACACAGTTTGTGTGTTCTCCCGTGTCAATATTCCGCAGCATCTTTCATGGTATGGAAGGTGAACCACGACAAGAGGAGGACTTTTCCCAGATTCCAATAGCCGATCGTCTCGCACACAAGAATTGGAAGGCCCGTGTCAGTGCCTACGAAGCGTTGATCAAGACTTTTCAAACCACTGCTTCTGACAATGATCCTGCCTTCAAACCATACATCCACAATCCAGATTTGCTGAAGAAGATTGCTACTGACTCTAATGCAGTTGCACAGGAAAGAGGAGTGGAATGCCTAGTCAACTTGGTCAAGTTTGCGGGCGAGTCAGCAGCGCGAACAAGAGAGGTTGTGATGTCGGCGTTAGTCGATAAGTGCTTTGGATCGACGCGTGCAGGGACAAAGAACCAGGCACTAGAGTTGTCATTGCAGTATATCGAAGTCGAAAACGGGGCTGTAGGAGTCGTGGTACGAAAGCCCCTTTGGTTGTTTTGCCGGGTGTTCCTAACGTCCACGCTTCCAACAGGGTGATCTACTTCAGGGCTTATCGGCGAAGCAGCCCAAAACTGTGGCAGGATGTACCTTGGCTTTGAAGGAGACAGTACGGTGCGTAATCTGACGGTCCGTGCATCTTCGACGTCGCTCGAGTTATTTTCTCCGCTTTCTTGCTTCGCAACTTCAATAGTTCGCGACTGAGAGTCCTACGTGGCAAACTCAACTGGTTACATGAAGCCACTCTTGATCACCTTCAGCACATCTTGTTATAATTCAGAGATCAGGATCTGATAATAGTTTATAGATGTTTTGGTGTTTCAATTGTCCCTCCCCCTGTGATTCTCAAGGCTTTGCCCAAGATTTTTTCGCATACCGATAAGACAGTGCGAACGGAAGGCACGCAACTTACGAACACGCTTTATCAATATATCGGTCCATCTATCGAAGCATTTCTATCAGAACTTAAGCCCGTGCAAGTTAAAGAACTCAAAGAGTCTTGGGATAGCATGGAAAAGGATGGGAAAGGCAAAGGTAGTTTGAAACCCGAGCGAATGACGAGGGCTCAAGCACGCGAAGCTGAAGAAAAACAGTTGGCTGGCGGAACAGGTGATGGTGAAGATTCCCTCAACGAACCACAAGGTACTGGTTATCTCTCAAGTGAATCACGTGTCCAACATATTTTCCAGAAATTGAAGCTGTAGACCCTCGCTCCATTGCCGAAGTAGTCGATATAGTTCCGAAGCTTCCTCAAAATTTACAAGCTAACTTGACCTCTTCAAAATGGAAAGAGAGGAAAGAAGCCCTCGATAATCTCTTGGCTGTTTTGAAGCCGACACTTCGGATTAAAGATGCACCAGAACTTGGAGAGCTGGCTAAATCGTTGGCAACGCGTATTCAAGGGGACGCAAATGTCAATTGTGTAATTGTCGCGGCGAATTGCTTGGAAGCTCTAGCAAATGGCCTGTCGAATTCGTTTGGACGACACAGGGAGGCCGTCGTCCCGCATATCCTTGAGCGTTTAAAAGAACGAAAGGCTAATGTTACAGAGGCTATTGGCACAGCATTGGATGCGGTATTCAGAACGGTGAGGAGGGATCTAACATGTCATAGCACCTTATCTAATCTTTACTGTAGACGACATTACCGGACATAATTGGGGATGTAATATCAGTCCTGAGTTCGAAGAACCCACAAGTGAAAGAAGGATCACTCAAGTTTTTATCTCGATGTCTTGCAACGTCTACATCTCCTATTCCACCAGCTCAGATCAAGCCACTTTCGGAATTGCTCGCTTCCATACTAGAAGACTCATTCGAGGGTGCTAGGAATGAAGCGGCAACAGCTCTGGGTACTTTGATGAAGATGGTAGGAGAGAGGCCGCTAAATGCCATCATGGAGACGTTGGCGGACGTTAGAAAGGTAAAGGTAAAAGAAGCGTATGAGAAGGCCACAGTCAAGTGCAAAGCGGGGACTTCAGGTCCTACTAAGCCATCTGCCCCCCCTCCAGCTAAAGAACCTCCCAAAAAGAAGGCACCTGTCAAGAAAGAAACTTCTACGTCTACAACTGTCCCGTCATCTACGGATAACGGGGATCTAGGAGAGTTAGAGCAGAAGAAGCCTGTCAAAAAGCCCCCCGCCCGATTAACTGTACGTCCCTCCTGTTCATGATATTCAGACAGCAGATCTTAACTCTGACTCATCAGCAAAAGAAGGCCACTGAAGCGGCTCAGGCTTCATCCACGTCGGCACCTGTGCAAAAAAAGCTTCCCCCGACGGTAGCAGCAAGTGGCTCAAAGCCTTCTAAGAGCAGTGCTACTTCTGCACCTGGAGCACTCGACTCGGTCAAGTTCAAGCACCCTCCTGAAGATGCAGAAGCCCTTGCTATCGAACTAATTCCATCCAACATCATCACAGACCTCGGAAATTCGAACTGGAAGACTAGACTTGCAGCTCTTGAGGAGATGACAACGTGGCTCGAAGGAATGGTTCAAGAGCTGGATTCTGAAATAGTTATTCGATTCTTAGGGAAGAGAGGGTGGAATGAAAAGAATTTTCAGGTGAATGGGTATTGTCCTGTATTCATAAGTTTATTCAAAGTCGCCATTTCAGGTTTCAGCAAAGCTGTATGGTCTTCTGGTTCTCCTCGCAGAAGGTTGCCCCTCATTCGGACGTGCATCAGTTGCTTTATCGACATCTCACCTCAGTGAGAAATTAGGTGACGCTAAATTGAAGAAGCCTGCTGGTGATGCCCTGATGGTCTTCGCGGAGAAGACGTCCTTGCAATTCGTGCTCAATCAAGGTTATTTGTGCTTGCTGAAAGATATATCAAAACATCTAATATATTCTACCATTCACCAGCCTACGAACCATTATCAAAGCAGAAAGCACCTAAAGTTCTTGCAGATGCCCTAACATGGATTGATCAAGCGCTGACTGAGTTCGGTATTGCTGGAGTATCCTTACGTTCCCTTATAGAGTTCTTGAAGACCGCTTTGAAGAACTCGAACGCAGCAGTACGTACAAGTGCCACGAAGACACTTGTGACTGTCAAGCTATTCGCCGGTTCTAGTGAGTCGCACGACTGCCTGTATTCTGCAATTGTACTGACTTCGTACAGGTATCAAGGACCTTCTTGAGGACCTGAATCCTCAACTTTTAACCACGATTTTCGCAGAGTTTGACAAGGTCGAAGGAACTCCTGCCCCAGAACCAACGAGGCAGTCTGCCGATGTCACTGCTTTATCCTCCCAGACTGCCGGCGTGAGCGTAAAGGCTGGTGGAGGAGATCCCTTGGATGAGTTGTTTCCACGTGTGGAACTCGATGGTTTATTGAAAGGGACTACAATTTTGGCTGATAGCAAAAGTGATGCTTGGAAAACGAAGAAAGAAGCCCTGGAAATGCTGCAGGCGATTCTGGACCAGGGTTCCAATAGGCGGTTGAAGTCAAACATGGGTACGCCAAATTGTATGGAACTTGACCCGTGCTCATTCATCATATTGTTGATAGGGGACATCGGACAAATCCTGAAAGCTCGAGTCACAGATACAAACAAGGCCGTTCAAGTCCTTGCCTTGGATATTGTTTCACGCATCGCCACTGGGATGGGGAAACCATTCGAGAAACACACTCGGCTATTCGTTGTTCCCGTGGCTACTGTGCTTTCTGATCAAAAGGCGAACATCAGAACAGCAGCCTTGCAGACGTTAACCGCTATGGCAACGGCTTGTGAAGGCCTCGATTCAATGGTGCACGGTCTTGGTACAGCTCTGGAAGCCACCAATCCAATGCAGAAGACATCCCTTTTGAACTGGCTCGCAGAATGGTTCAAAACCCACGGGATTCCTAGCCATCTGGATCTTGTTGGGTGGACAAGTGTGATAATCTCGTCTCTGGATGACCGCAATGGTGATGTGCGTAAGGGCGCTCAAGCTGTGCTGCCGACCCTCATTGCTTCCGCCGGGTTTGATCATGTTATGCATCAAACAAATTCATTGAAACCGGCATCGAGGGCTACAGCTGTTCCACTTATCCAAGCTGCACGGGCTAGCGTACCGATAGAGGGTCCGCCAGTCAAGGCTCCTCCAACATCCAATACAAAAGTAACTAAGCCAGCCGTTGTCACTGTCATGAACGGGTCATCTAGCCCTCCCCCACAGTCTCCCAAGCTAAATGCGTCTATGCAATCCGCTTTGCCTTCTGCCGTGACAGGTGTCCGAAAGCAGTTGCCTCCGAGTACGACTTCTCGGCCCCAGTCACGAGCAGAGACTCCAGTAGAAACTGCTTCGACGCGTTTAACCAGTAAGATTGGAGGGCCAAGGCGACCTGGAACAACACCTCATCCTCAGAAATTTGCACCTCCCCTCACACCCGGTAGCTATGCACACATGCCGTTCACAAGCGTAAATGTAGATGCTAAGAAGACAAGACTTGCGAAAGACGCGAGTAGATGGATCAACGAAGCAGGTACTACCAGAAAGGACTTGGCTGAATTGTTGCAGCACCAAATGGAACCGCACTCGTCAAAAGAGCTAGTGGCTTTGCTATTCAGTCATGACCACAACGCTGTCAATGATCATGTCGCTGGTCTAACCATGATCGTTGACTTTTACACGAGCGTTCAAGCTGGAGATGATAAATTTGGGCTTCCCATAAGTGCCATGCATAACGTCTGCATTGCGAACTCTGATTTGGCTCTAAAATATGCATCGATTAAGGCTCACGAACCCCAGTCCAACCTTGTGGGCAAAAATCTAGACATGGTGGAAGCTGTCTTATCCTTCTTTCAGAGCATTCAGTACCAATTTACAGATGCAGAAGCTCTTTGTTTTATTCCAACGATGGTTTACAAGGTAACCATCCCTTCCGTTCGACGATGTTATACGAATTTGAATATCTTTATCCCAGCTTGGCGACGCCCGGGAACCTGTACGTCTTCGGATCCAGGGCATTATCCAATCCACAACAAAAGTCTATGCTTACAGCCGCCTCTTCCATCTTTTGCTTGAGCACGGTTTGCAGTCCAAAGTTGCAAAAACTCGCCAAGGTAGCCTTGAAGAACTTGCAAATCTACTCAGGAAGTTTGGCATTGCTGCCTGTGAACCCAATAAGGCGTTGCCCAAGATTGCTGCTATGATTGCAGATAAAGATGCTCAAGTTCGGAAGTCTGCACTGTCAGCGATCAGGTTGGTGGGCTTGCTACTCATTCATCTCTGATCATTCTTAGCATTTATCTAGTGAAACTTACGTCCTTGTGGGAGAGAAAGTGTGGTCTCTCGTTGGGCCATTATCTCCAAAGGATAAGACCCAATTAGAGGAACGATTACGTCGGGTAGCAGGGCCGAGCAATCCCGATGGACGCACAACACCTGTCTCTGCTCGCGCATCGACAGGTATCCCTCATCCTGGTTCACCTGGTCCTTCTACTAGGCCCGTTGGGGTACCCCGAGATATGAGTCCCGCGCCTACAGACCCTCGACTTCAGCGGCCTGCATCTCCTTCACGCACATCCCCTGCGCAGCCAACTACTGGACGATCGGCTTCTCCGGTTCGCAATTCCCGCTTACCTGGACCCTCACATATACCCGGTCCTTCCCATCTCCCTGGACCATCCAATATACCCGGAAGTTCTTCTCCATCAATCATAGGTAAACCTAAATCAGCATTACCATCTCGCCTAGGACCTGCTCGGTCTCGTGTTAATACCAATGCCAAGCCATACGTTGAAACACGATCCGATAGCCCGTCTGCATACACCCCTACAACATTTACCAATGTTCAAACTATACCTCAACACGAGGATACCCATGATGACATCACTATCACAATATCCAGCATTCTCAGCAACGATCCATCAAGAAGTGTTGACGCGCTGAAAAAGATCCAAAAGGTTTTGGAAGTTGAACCTCATGCCGGCCCTTCTTCCCCTGCGTATCGAGACATGGCCGAACATACGGAAGGATTAATAGAAACGATAATTCTCCAAATGGCCCATGTATTTGAACGTCCTGAAAACGTGGCGCAGAAGGATAATTTCAGGTTGGCAAAACACCTTATCCAGACATTGAACGCGTTCTGCGATCACAATTTTTTAGCGGAGTCCCTGACTATAGATATTCTGACATCCCTGTTAGAAGAATTGACTCTGCGTCTTCTCCAGACGGATAATAGTAAAGACACTCAATTGAAAGATCTATCCCGTTTCATCAATATGATTATACTCCGCCTCTTCGCTACCGCACGCAGAATGTCTGTGTTCAGGTGAGCAAGTCTTGAAAGCTTCACATACAATTTGACTTATCCTACGATAACCCAGAGCCTTATTCAACTTATTACTCCAGATCGTCAAGCCATTCCCCACTAATGGTACATCTGCCGACTCGCAAGACTTCAAGGTCGCAGAGCTGGTACTGAAATGTATTTGGAAGTTGGCGAGGAACATACCGCAAGACCTGGAAAAGCAAGTCCTGGATCCTGTCGAATTGTTCCCAGCCATGGAACACTTTCTACAGTCCGTTCCTCCAAATGAATGGCGAGCCAGGGCTACCAACAAAGTTCCATGCGGCGACATGCCGTTAAGAACAATGAAAGTGATCATTCAGCATGTTGTTGGTAAGTAGGTCATTTATTGTCACTACACGGTTCTAACGGGTTTGAAGCTTACTATGGGGATGAGGTGTATGATTCATTGTCTGCTGCTTTCGATGATCCTTCTGCCACTATTGTTTATCCGTATGTCTACCGGATACTCAATTCTACATCGAGAGCTGCAGAAGACGCAATGATCGATCAGAAGATGGCTGCCACACGCCGCCTTGACTCCGCGGGACATTCATCTCCTTCTACTAGTCGCCCACTATCACCGCAAGAAACCGCGTCTTCGACGGCCTCTGGCGATCGTCGACATTCGTCACCGAGTCGAGCGAGAAGTACGAGTTCTCTTTCTGTTAACGGAGAAGGGTTTGCGCCTACAGCGGAAGAACCCGATCCAGACGCACAACTTCTTACTATCATCAACCATATTTCCAGCGAGACCACAGGCGCAATGCACAAGGAAGGGATCACTGAGCTTCACCATTTCCTCAAGGCATATCCACACAAGAAACCGCGTGTGGAGAAGATGCTAGAATCTACAGGTCCGGCCTTTCGTAAATATATTACTCGTGCGTTGGCCAGTAGAGCCGCGGAGGATACTGATAGAGACGCCGCTGTTGCCCACACTTTGTCGAGTAAGTAGACTGATACCGATACTGTTGCCTCGAGCTTATATTGATGGCCAGAATTGGAATCCACCAATCGTGATGCGGAGTCCTCACCCATCCCCTCATCGCCAGCTCGATCAGACTATTCGCACGCACCACTATCACCCAGAAGGGGAAGTACAGCCTCTTCTGTTGCAGACGATAAATTATCAAGGCTACATGATATCTTCCAGTACCGAACAAGTATAGCTAGCAATGGATCCTCTCATGGGCGGTCTGCCACGCCGTTGGGCCTACAACGTTCATCTCAAGGATAGAACTTGGCAGTAGGGGCGACCTTTCCTTGATATCATATGCTCGCATCTGTATATAACTCATAGCATAGTAACCTTGTATTCCCAATTTCGCCACGTCAGAGAAGCGACTCTGTCACGCGCAGATCGTAAACCGTGACTCTTAGTACTGGCATCGCATTGTATACTACTGTCAACAATCATCTGGGGATTGTGTAGTTCCCTTCTGTAACCCCTCTTTACTACTAGCTATGGAAGAACATGAAATTACTTCTCGCATGTCTTCTGATCTGGCTTACGAGGCTTCCTTGTTATTATGGAGAACTGTAACCAACATATTCTTTAGAGAAGTACGTCCTCGAGGTGCCTTTAATATTCCTCGAGAGGGGCCCGTTATCTTTGTGGGAGCTCCTCATCACAACCAGGTATGTGCCAAAGTATGTCTGTTGTTACTGTCGTCACCTTATCTTTTCCCTTCGTTAGTTTCTTGACCCTCTTTTGTTGACTCTTGAGGTGCATCGTGAGGTGCGGCGTCGAACACAGTTTTTGATTGCTGCCAAGAGCATGCACAGAAAAGTCGTTGGTTTCTTCGCTGGCTTAATGTCAAGTAGTACGTCGACGGCCCATATCCTAGAACAGGTAAATAACACCCTTTCCGTTCAGTTCCAGTCGTCCGTGCAGCAGATGAGGCAACGGTTGGTACGGGCCTAATACGATTGTCTGATGATGACCCGTGTTTAGTCCTTGGCCATGAAACCCGTTTCTTGTCTGAATTGACGCCGCGAATGCAAATTATGCTGCCCAAGTCTCTTAATTTTGCTCTGGCAGAGGTAGTCGAAGTATTATCGGACACAGAATTAAAGATTAAAAGAGAATTTGGCGGTGAAAGTGGCAAGGGTACTGCACGTCTTCGAGAGGCTGTGAAAGAAGCGGCAGAAAAGCAAACACAGGGGATCGTCTTCAAAAAGCTTCCTTTCGTTGACCAGAAGGACATGTATCACCATGTTTATCAGCGACTAAAGGAAGGGGGGTGTATAGGAATATTTCCTGAAGGTCAGTATGATATACCTTTATCTTATTGCCTATATCTTAAATAGCAGTCCAGGTGGTAGTCATGACCGAACGGACCTCCTTCCGCTTAAAGCTGGCGTCTCAGTCATCACACTGGGGGCCATGGCCAATGACCCCAGTGTAAAAGTAAAAATTGTTCCTGTTGGCTTGTCTTATTTCCACCCCCATCGTTTCCGGTCGAGAGCCGTGGTAGAATTTGGCTCTGCCATGGATGTGCCAGAAAATTTGGTAGAAATGTTCAAAGAGGGTGGCAATTCGAAACGAGAAGCAGTCGGCAAGCTTCTGGACCTCATCTATGATGGCCTTAAGACGGTGACAATACGAGCTCCAGATTATGATACATTAATGGTGAGCGACTTTTTGTGACAGACTTGGTCAATCTATTTGATGTTGCACAGCTTATTCAAGCGGCACGCCGATTGTACAAATCGCCTGGTCAGCACTTGACTCTGGGACAAGTCGTGGAGCTCAACAAGAGGTTCCTCGAAGCTTATATTCATTTCAAGGACGAACCGCGTATCCAGGCATTACGCACTAATGTTTTGAAATACAACAGGCTCGTCAGAGACCTTGGTTTGCGTGATCACCAGGTTCGTCATTCAATACACTTACAATAATTCTCCAAACTGTCTTCTAGGTTCCCAGAGCCCAAAAAGCCGGTTGGAAAACGCTGAGTCTTCTCCTTTATCGCCTGGGGTTGTTAACGGTGTGGACTGTTCTCGCCTTGCCTGGTGTTATTCTAAATGGTCCCATCTTCCTTACGGCGTCTATTATCTCTCGTAAAAAAGCAAAAGGTAGTGTTTCAATCATATCAATGAGGGAGTTGGTCCTAAGTCCTTGTTACAGAAGCGTTAGCTGCTTCTACAGTTAAAGTAGCTGGAAGAGACGTACTTGGCACATGGAAAGTGCTGATATCTCTGGGTGTCGCCCCTGTTCTCTATGTCTTCTATGCCATTCTGGCCACAATAGTTGTTACAAAAGCAAATGCACCTCTGAGATGGCGTCTTTGGACTCCAGTTGTGGTCATGTCGGCTCTGCCATTCATTGGGTTCGCTGCTCTCAAGTTTGGTGAAGCAGGGATGGACGTTCTAAAGCGAGTCCGGTGTTTCATCAAAGTCTATGCATTTTCTCATTTCTGTTCCCCAGGTCATTGCGACCTTTGGTTGTGGCCCTAGCGCCTGGACAAGCTCGTTCGCTTACACGACTCAAAGCTATGCGGGAAGAGCTATCCAACGAGCTCGCTTCTATTATCAACGAATATGGGCCGAAACTATATGAAGATTTTGATCAGGTAGGTTCAACCGTGGTGTAGCCGTTCACTCCCTGACATTGTAACCATAGTGGAGAATTCTTGTACCATCTGCAAGCGTTCCACCATCAAGTGGTAAGCCAGGTCTCTGGCGCCGTAAGAGCGGTGTTGGCGCCATTGATGCCCAAGGAAACTTGTTAGTGCATCCCATGGTAAGTATCTCTGATTTGTTCTCAATACTTGCGGCCTAACTATTTAAAGACTTGGATTGACGAACGGCTGTTCGGTTGGTCCAGAAGCGCTATGCGTGGTACGAGCGCATGGGCTGGTCCAAGTCGCAGCCAGGAGATTAGCCGAGTCCCCACTCCCGAAGTTTCAGATGACGAGGATTCCGGGGATTACGATAATGTACTGGGCTACCTGCCAGTGTACGAAAACCGAATCAAGTCACGACAAAGCTCTTTCGCTGACTTGCAGAAGCTCAAAATGTCGCATAGTACGAATGGTATGACCGATTTTCATTGAATCGATGGACTCGTACTGAACTTGACGCAGGGGGGAACTCTCACAACTCAGTCGAACTGCATCAAAACTTTTTGGTTGAGGGCGAAGGTTTACATCACCGACAAATTCACAGGAATCGAAAACCCAGCCTCTCTGATGGTGTTTCGGTTGTGCGACTCGCTGCAGTGGACAAGCAGGAATATTTCAAAGATGCAACAGATGATATTAACAGGGAAATTCAAGAAAACAAACGTGGATGGAACGACTGATTGCATGTTCTTTATGCTTAATTTATTGTTTGCATCATTTCGCATAGGCCCATACTACTATCTCTTCCAGAACCATAGGTACATCACATAAGATCTTCTCTTAGGCTTCCTGCTGTAAGATTCTCGACGCCGGTTTCTGTTATGCTAAAATTTTGATCATCATCGGACCAGGCACAGGGCTAATAAAAATTTTTCACGTACAGTAAGGTCTCTTCATATTGCGCGCTTCTTTTGCCGTCCACAGTCGTCGCTGTCCAATTATCCGGCCAGTGGACCTCTTCCCAGTTAGAGCCCAGGTTAATCATCTGAGATAATAAATATTAATACATGACGCCTCGACGATAAACAATTCTTACTGGTTCTATTGTAAACACCTGGTTATAAGCCACCATCAGCAGTTTGCCCGAAAAATAAGTACGAAGTGAAAGTCGACTGACCATCCCTGGTTTCATCGTTCCGACAGCTTTATTTTTCGCGTAATGGGGGACGTTGGGAGTGCAGTGAAATAATTGGTTGATTCCATGGCCTGTATACGTTCTCACAGAAGTACACCCGTTGGCTTTAGCAATAGGTTCGCTGGAGAGTGTATGATGGGGAGGGATGAGTCAAACGGTGCCTATATCAATGTGTAAAGCACGCACATTACTTTCCCGATGTCTCTTATTAAAGCTCCTGGCTTGCAGATTTTGATCGCCTCATCCAGGCATTGGCGCGCGGTGCGCATAAGTCGTTTAGAGTCGTCATCTACGCGGCCAACGGGATACGTTTCGTTAAGATCGGCATGAAAACCTGGTGTGGATGAGAAAAAGTATTAGATGCATGTGAGTGTTGAAAACCAGATTGGAAGAAAAAAACAGGAGGTGGTTACCATCTTTGTATAGCGTTACGTCTATATAGTATACGAAATTAGTCTGAAAACTTCACCATCTTCATCAATAGAACAGATGGATCGCACCTAGGTTAATGATATCACCCTCCTGTAATTTGCGCTGATCGGGTATTCCATGACAGATAACCTCGTTTACAGATCTATCAACATGGATGTCAGCGAAAGGGATTTAGCAGAAGAAACGGAGGGAGAGAGGGTGGAGCTCGTACGTGCAGACTGATTTTGGAAAATTGCGGTAGTTGAGAGGCGAGGGGTAGGCTTCACGCTCGATGACAGCATTATGCACTATTTCGTCGATTTGGTCGGTCGTTATTCCTGGCCGGACATGCGAGGCAGCGATATCTAGAACTTCTCGGGCAAGCTTCGAGTGGAAAAAGTCAGACACGATGCAATGACGCTTGAGCGGACTTTATGCAAAGGAGGAGGGGGTAGGTCGCACCTTGCACACGACCCTCATTTTATCCTGCTCCTCACGAGTCAGGATACGAGGCGGCTGCCCAGCACTCCTTTGTTCTGAATTAGGTATACCTGTAACCGCAAAGACGGGGAATGGCAAGTTAATATTCTTACACTGCGTATTTCATGCTACGGACAAAAGCGCCGATTTTACCGTCGTCAGCATAATCCGGTCTGGCAATGTGACTTGGTACTTTTCGTCTTGGTGAGAGCGGATAGCGAGGTCGCATGGACCCCGAAAATGCAAAGTTCCCAAATGGGTTAAATGTTCCATCTTGTTTTGCAAGAAA
>QGOD01002445.1:2837-98710 GCA_003313065.1 Sarcodon sp. MG97 | reverse complement strand
GTTGCAAGGTCGTGGATGATCTTGTGCGTTTTCTATATAATAGATGTCGTGAGTATACCGAGTGCATCTGGGCAAAAAGTCCATACCCCTGCGTGAAGATCAGACATCAGCGAGGCTATCGCTTGACCCTAAAAAACTGTAAGGGGTGCTCACATCCAGCCTTGAAACATTCCTGGCCGCAGAAGAAGGATCCTGGGATACCTAGCCTGCGATGGATTAATGGAAAGAGCGCTCTTGTGAGAGGTAATTGGGAGGATATTAAAGAGACCAACTTGCTGCAGGTGGGACACTCGAGGCGTGAAGGGGGATGGCCGTTGATGCAGTTTGAGCTCTGACAGTTGATAACCTCAGCCGTTGCCATGATCTTAATTGAGAGAAGAAGGGGGGAGGTGATTGAAGGCGACTGGCGTAGGTAATGGATGTGTAAACACGAGGCTGATGGAACACGGCGCGCATGCTGGTCAAGGTCACTGATGGCTTTGAGGACTGTAATAGCTACAACATGAACTCGCCCAGATTTTCATGATCTTCACGCTGTTTTGGTAAAGTTCCACAGCTCACCAGGATTTTACGCAAAGAGTCCCCAGGCTGGATGGCTTATTAGCGACGATGGAATGCTGATCCACCAGGCCTACACGCCTTTATTTTGATGAGTCCGCACTGTGATCATATTTCACCCGGGGCCTAGGGTATCGTCTCTCAGTAAACGTCCCGTCGGGTGGAGAAACACTTATTAAAAACATTCATGCAAAGTTAAATTCTGCATTAAATCGAGGGACAAAGATAAGATGTGCCTAATGACTTAAGGACTACGAAAAAGCATAAAAGAGACGAAAGAAAATATGCATATGCGTGCAGAGAGAACAGTTAACAAACGGTATTAGTAAACTACTATAGAAAAATCTTGTGCTGAGCTAGACGAAATCGGCGCTCGTGTGGTACGATATATGTAAAGTAAGGTAAGCGGTTACTATCGATGAAATAATCTAACTGAATGTTTGATGCCTGTGTGTGAAATGCGAGATGTGAAAGCGATATGGAACAACAAAACGACGATGATGAGCAAGATAATCATGCAACAATAATCGAAGAAAACGCGCCAGTCGTGCGTAGTCGAAAAAAAAATAGGAAAAAAAGGCCATAAGTTAAGATACAATCCTACCATTTGGGCGTCTGAATTGAAAGAACTGCAATACAGATTCATCTGATTGTTTGGGTTCTGTTAACGACGAGCCGGATGCTTCTCTAGGCGGAACGCTTTCTTTTTATCGTTGGCGGCCTTGAAAAGGGTTTTATAATGGGAAGCTCCGAACACTTCCGTTAATTGGGCCTGATGTGTGGTGACCCACTCCGCGGAGGGAAGCGCTCGGAAAGTTTTGTAAAGCCCATCACCCGGTACGTTTTCCTCGTGGATGAGAACAATCATACCGGTTAGAAGGCACTGAAGAAGATGTAATGTATCCGCGACGGCTGGAACGGTGTGGCGCATGGCAGGAAATAATGAACCATGGAAGACCATCTCCCATTGAACGCGTCGTTCGGGAGAGAAAAATGAGGAAGCATGGAGGGGGACTTGGAGACGCATAACAGGGCTACGGGGAAGCCCACCAGTGGACCGGTATGGGCTTGCACACTCAATGGTGAAAAGCATTCGGGGGTCGGAAGGAGTTGCATCTGACCAACCGTGTTGTTGCACAAGCTGGGCCTTTAACTGTAACAACCAACGGTGAGCTCGAGCATATGTTGTACCCAGAGCATCCGCGCTCGTGAGAGGGATTCCAGTACGGTTGGCCCACTCGTCCATATTCTTCACATTGCTCGAAAAATATAATTGGGGTGGAATCGAGTCTGTCATGGCGAAGAAGACAGGAGAGCACGGAGGATAGGAATGCAGGAGAAAGTTGGGATGTAAAGAGTGCTGTGGCCGGGAAAGCAAGAAAAAAAATGAAGGATATTTATATAGGAATGATAGGAGGGTTGCTTACTGTATGATAAAAAGGAGAAATGAAGGCCAGGCGTTCACCACAATGGTTTCTTCGAGGTCCCAAGGCAACAACACGGACACTGTGAGGCCAGTCAAAGCACTTAAATCGGACGGGACCAAGTGAAACACGGTGAAAAATTTCAGGTCAAGGGCAAGCCGACCACATTTCACAATAGGTGCCAGGCGCCAGTCGCCGAGATCTCTTCGTCGGGAAACGTGTTATGATGGTCGGTTATAATGTCAACTTTTGGCAATCTCTCTCCTTGCGCTCCCGGCTGCTTCCAGTCAAGGGCTTTGTATTTTAGGCTCCCTCTCCTCGTCCCCTTCGCAATATACGCTCAAGGTTATACGAATTGCCCATGGCGAACGTCCTTTTCAACATTAAACAACCTGCCGTTCACGGTAGGGTTTATGTAACGCCATATTTGGCACTCTCGTGATCAGGGGCCTCACAGTCAATGGAGCTTTCCGCTTTTCTCTTTAACAAAAAGGCGGTTCCCATACAGTTGTGTACAGAATAGCTCCCGCCCGAAAGACTCATAAATACCAGTCAACTGTCAAAGAACCATCCAACTCGCTTCCCAAAATACGCGTGGTTACCGGGAAGTTCGCAAATTCCAATATGCCAAGCGAAAACCTGAAACACCTTCTTTAACTGGCCCATTGTCATGCCAATAATAAATGGTCTTGCACTGGTGGAAACTCTTTTCCATACACGTCTCTTCAAACTGGGGCACTCTGGGAAGTGCATCGTTCACAGTTCAATAGTTTCTTTTGGCTTGAATTTCCGCGATGCTCGATCTGTAGAACGAAATCGGAAATGGTTTCCGTGCAGCTCAAACTCTAAGTGAGCCCGATCAAAAACCGTTTCCGCTGCCGTCAGAGGCGATGAAGAAGAAGCACCGGAGTCGGTCACTGTCGAAACGAGTGTCGAATACAGCGGAACAGCGAAGGTGAACACCGAATTTTGCTTCGGTACAACTGAAAAGGCTTTGAGCGCTCCTGGAAGGCTACAGAATATGAAATGAGACCGACGTTTGAGCTTGTCCGCCTTGGTAATGATCCGAAACGCATTCTCGGACTCGTACATTACGATGCCAGACAAACCAATTAAGCACGAATTTTTGCTTTGACAAACTTGCAAACAATCAGCCTACGACACAACAGAGAGAAAGATCCAATCTCACTACCTGTTATTATGGAACCATGAAAATCTGCTTTGACAAGTTTGGCGTGCATGACACCGGCATTTGGGATTGAATGCCCGGAAGGAGTAGTCGGTTGGTTATGCAGAGCAAGTAGCTCGGACATGTATCCCAACCATAAATGGTGCAAAGGCAGAAACAAACCGTATCTGAAACCAGGTACCACTTGTTTATACTGCTCACAGAGTAATCCGGTTGAAACGCACCTCGTTTTAAAGTCCTTCCGCTTCCATGGACCTTCACGACTCGTTGCTGGTGGCCATTTCTGTTGACAACGAGCAGCCCTTTTGCGTGCCTTTTTCTTTTCTAAATCCTGCTTGGCTCTGCTCACCCGTGCAGGGTTCTCAAGAAGAATTTGACGACCCTGTATCCGGTTCGCATATATGTAAGAAGGGTCCACTGCTTGCTTGAGGCTCGAATAGACGTAAGAGGGCGTAAAGGGCGTTGTGTTGTTCAAAAGCACACGACGATTCTATAACGAGCTAATTAAGAGAACTGCGCAAGCTTTGGTTGGAGACGGAATACCTGTAGAACTTCATACAGATTAACATCGCCCATAGTAGTACTACAGCTCTGTGACAATGTCACAAACTCGATGAGCGTTACTTGTACATTCTCATGCTCGGCATTCGCCGTGTGCCTCGATGTAGTAAGCGTGGGTACCAGCCTGAGCAGAAGATTTTATAGAAGGATTTTTGTGCTCCGGTTGGACGTGTTGTTCCTGTGCAGGGAAAAAAAAAGGACAGAATGCATGTTACCCACAGTGATCCCCTCGTGTCCCATATCTCAACTGAATCCTGATTATCTTATCGTTGTTTCGTGTCGCGGCTTTATATTGTTCCATGCTCTGATTTCATATCAGTCGATGCCGGCAGTGGGATAATCCCCCAAGTTCCGGATCAATATAACGAATAACGTCACACTCCCACGTTTGTTTCTTCAAGAGACCGAGACGTACTCACTGATCCGGTTCTGATCAGATCATAGGCACGGCCGCTGATTTCGCAATCAGTCTTCAACCTTCCGCCATAGTACGACGGAGGTAGATTGCAGTTCACTAAATATTATGAATATGCCTCCCTTGATACAAATACTAGTGCGCTATAAACGTGACCCTCCTCAAATAATACAATAATAGTGATCTAGACGTGTATGACGTTCAAAGATAGGGCGTTCTCAGATCATCATCAAGACTGACAATCCGGGCATTTTCCCTCTTTGACGGGACCTGCAGGTGTGATGAGCGTGGCATGATGTGTCAGCTGATCTAACCAGACTCACTGTATCTCTCAGGGAACTGTCGGCTGATTGCAGGTTCAGGACAAAGATCAGATTCCCCAAGGCCACGCTGTCAGAATACTATGACGCACTATTGCCAACATGACTTGGTGCATTGTGGTGGGACGCAGTCAGGAGGATGGCTGGGGCTGAATTTGCAAAAGCGATCTTCACACACAAACTATTGAAAGCCTAAGTATCGGAACAGAATCGAAGGTCACGCGTTCTATGGTTCACCATCTCTTCCTAAAGATTCTATCTGAATGTCTGTTCAACAAGAGGAAGAGATGTAACTCACCACAGTCACGACGTGTTCACATTGGGTGAAGCTCTTGTTGATGCTATCGACAAGTGAACAAAGGTTCCCCGACGATGGACGTGGACGTCAACTCACAAACGTCGACGACACATCCCGTAGTATATGTAGTAGAAGTAAAGTGGAGGGAAAAAAGGTCTACTTTGCAAGAAAATCTCCCTGGAGATTTTATACCCAGACAGAGCGTGAATACCCGGATCATCCGCGTCTGGCTTTAAAGTCCTGGTGGAATGACGATAAACAAGTGTCGGTCCGTGATGTTACATTGCAGACAACGGAAGGTGAAGCACATCACGTTTGGTGTGGTGTGGAAGCCGGCATGAAACCGGCATTATCCCAAATCTTGTTTAATCAGAGCCCGAACTTCAATCGTGGCACTGCAAACCTAAAAAGTTAAACGAAAGATGACGCACTCGAAAAAAGGTGAAGATATAATCCGGGAGACAATCACGCCCTTCATATGGACAGAATCGACAAATATTAATTGTATGCATGCCTTGTACTCTCAGAGGCCTGGGTTGCGGCTTCACGTAGTTCAAGAGAATGGGTCCGATCCGAACAGTGCATAATCCTCGTCAAAGGTGACGTTTCAGAAGACCGTCGTTTCCCCATTTGAAAATCTAGGTCGTGCGGGAGGTCTCCTTTTCCGCGTGTCTTAAACGTTGCAATAATTGCCAATGGTCGGTCGGAGATATTCACGTGGACGGCGTAAATTGCGCTCAACAAATAATAGGTACATGCGAGGTTATCGTAACCTTATCGCAAGAACAGATTTCAGCCTCCCATTGATCTCAAGATAATGGTTTACTCACATCAATCATCCCGCGAACATTCCTACTAAATACTGACTCACCCCTTCTGGCGTAAGTATCCCAACATCGGAGATCACTAAAGAGATCAGGTCTGGCCTAGAACAGCGGTTAGATATGAAAGAGTGGGTGCTTCGGGACGCTTACTTAGTGTAGTCTACGTCTGGATTGAGGGCGATCTGTTCCGGTGTCATGTTTCGTGGTGCCCAAACACCTGGAGCATATGAGTCACTATTAGGTTTTTTAGAAGGAGGATCTCTTAAAGTGGAGATGGATGGTCTTGCTGTGATCATAGAGGTTTTTCGGGACAACCGAGGGAACGCGAGCAATTTGGGATTGTGGGTGGGAAGATCATACTGTGACAGAGGAAAAAGTCTGTGGAACTTGAAACTTCGCCAACCGTAAACAAAGATCGAACCAAAGAGGGAATGTATCGTTCACCTTTCTGCCAACGCGTAAAAAGGTTTGTTTGCGTACTTGGCAATAATGGCAATTTGATTACTGGATACAGCATTGATGAGACCACCAGATTCTACGACGGCTTCCGATCCAACGAGAACAAAATCAACTTTGTCCATGACATAGGCAACAGCCGAGTCTAGAACAATGGTGCAGGGTATACCCGCAGCAGTAAGTAGCTCATAAGTTTTCATTCTACAGTGGAATAAGGCAGTTGATTTTCAGTTAAACAACAGATGCCGATATCATGTTACCGACCCAAGTCCTCGTGGTCTGGCTTCTGTTACGTATACCGATATGCGTTTTCGCTTATGGGCGTGTAGGAGCGCTCTCATCACCACGCGAGAGTACGAGTGAGTGAGGATCTGGTGAAAGTCAGAAAGATCGGTGCAAGGGGAAAATAATACATACCACAGATCCATCTTTGACGAATCCATTTGTTAGCTCTGCAATTTTGTCACAGTAATGTACGGCCGCCAGTGCATATCCTTGGCCTTGCTTGATGAGCTCTGTTTT
Source organism: Sarcodon sp. MG97 (assembly GCA_003313065.1). Classification (NCBI taxonomy): domain Eukaryota; kingdom Fungi; phylum Basidiomycota; class Agaricomycetes; order Thelephorales; family Thelephoraceae; genus Sarcodon; species Sarcodon sp. MG97. The sequence goes on along the minus strand of QGOD01002445.1, from coordinate 92,143 downwards.
CAAGTCGGAGAAACTCTCGAAGAAACGGTAAATCAGATGGGGGAGAATCTTGCAGGTGCGATACTTACATCGGATTCATGAGTAGATAAGGTGACGAAAGCGATGAAGAGCTCGCAGCCTGCGTTGAGACTTATTGGATTGGTGACCTTTTCACTGAGTTCTCGGGCACCCTCATTCAGAGCCTTAACGAGTTCGAACATTGTACCAGCTTGACATGATCGTTGGGAGAGATCAAAAAGTCAAGGCCATAAAAGCAGCATACCAGAGGAGTTTTCAATTAGTTCAGTAAGAGCAAAGATCGCCGCTAAAGGCGGAGGCATCTTGAAATCGAGAGCTTGAACCGACATGTAGCCAAGATGAATGAAGAACGAACATTCTTCAGAATACGCTGGTAAGCGGCGTGGATGTCAAACGCTAAAGCCATTCTCGATGTGCAGAGTAATAAGTTGGAAGAAGCAAGTAATGAATGGGCTACTATTTGGGAGGTTCAACCTGACTCGAAACGCCCACGTGGCAAACTTCCTACAATTGTTGGAGGATACCAACATTCGAAAAATGCTCATTTCTTCCTCTCAATGGATCTTTCCCATCTCTGCTCTGTACGGGACACCGTCGGTAAGATTTTCCGGCATACCTCTTGAGAAAGAGCTATACGACAGATCCCGAGGTGTCGAGTTTCTGTTCCGCTTGGGTTCTACTCTCCTGATGTCGGTATAGTTTCATTTGTGAACCAGTGATTTCATGACTGTTTTCAGGCCATTGTCAGCCATGACCACAGCTGCCACTTGGTTCCATCGATTTTACATGCGATATTCCATGGAAGATTTCCAAAGACAGGCATGTACTTTGCTCCCGTTCAGGTGACGGTTCTCAGTGGATCAGTTGAGTAGGATGTCGCAGCTGCTTGCATATTCCTCGCGACAAAGACAGAAGAGTGTGGCAGGAAACTGCGTGACGTCGCTCGAGTTTTCTCTGCAAAAATCGGAAACAAAGAGATGAGCGAGGTTGCAATAGAAAGCAAGGTTGCAACGTTGATTACTTCCTGAATTCCGTGTTTTAATTTTGAAATAGGAGCTTGAGCACATTCAGAACACGATTCTGGCTACAGAAGAAGCCTTACTTGAAACATTGTGTTTCGAATTCTGGGTGGAGAGCCCCCACTCGCAACTTGTTGACTTACTGGAAGTTTATGCTCCGCCGGAACTCCAGGACTATGCCTGGAGTATAGCTCACGATTCGTTGGTTCTAAGCCTGTCTGGACTTTGTCTGTTATCTGATAATCTCAACGGGATAGGTTCCGAACTCCTCTTTGCGTTCTCTATTCTGCTCGTGTTATCGCGTCTGCATGCTTTATCTTGGCCCAGAAATACCATGAAGGTCCTAACGCAGTCTCATTGGACGCACGAATTTCTATACCTGCACCTTCTGCAACATTGCCAACCCCACCGCCCCACAATCCTACTTCTCCAGATCCACTGTCTGATCACACACGTTTTGTCGCCAACTTCTTGGCTCTGACAGATGACGAACTAAATTCTGTCTCTGGTATGATAAGAATTATATTTGCATCACCTGGTTCACGCCACTGAATTATTATCAGAAGCGCTATCTATACTGCTTGAGTACTACAATGCCCAAGATTCCGCACCACAGGTGACCCAGCTGAGCCTAGTGCGTATTAGTCCATCAGTAAATTTTATGCTTGACCAGAGATTGATTCTATTCGATTAGATACAAGCTCCCATGATAAATTCTCCACGGGCCAAATTGTATCGGCCATTCAATCAGTTCCATGTCACGAAGAACAGTCAAAATACTACGCTGACGCCAGCGAATTCATCAAACCAAACTCCTACTTCATCACACGGAGGTAGCACACCCGCCCAAAAACCGCTTCTAGACCTTTCGTAGATATCACTCTCACTACCGTTCTATAACGGATACTTGTATTAATTGATTCTGGATCTGATTAGTTATACAAAGTTAGCATATTACCTGAGGTGACGGATCGAAATGTTAGTGATTAATGGACGTATACGCCGGCCTGCGCTTCTTCCGGGTTCCCAGTCAGCCACCCTCCTTCCCACACTTGGTGGTCTCTGTAGTCCTTGACAGTTGAGATCGATGAAGTTGATGAGTCCGAAACGTCAGAACCCGCCGGACTAAGCTCTCTCCAGTCCGATGTTGGCATATCAGGTGCTGCAGCCTCTACTTGATCCGTGAACCAACGTTGTACTTTGTCTACGTACTCTAATTTGGAAAGTAGTGGGTATGGCCGTGTTCGAAAAGCGGATTGGACTTGCGTATCGTCGCTCCGACTACCATCGTAAGAATCACACTCGATTTCTGCACAAATGATAAACGACATGTTAGAAGTATTCCTGATGCCTCGAGGCCTACGTACCTTCGCTATCACCCGACCAAGATTGCGAAGAATCGATAGACGACAACCTGCTGGCATTATCAGGCGTCGGTATTGAGAGAGGCATGGCGACACATCGGACATATTCCGGTACCTGAGTAGAGATGAACCATTGGTAAGAAACGTTTTATATCTCGATTGACAACAGGAAAGATAGGAGGTCAGGAGGCGAGGGGAAATGCCAGTGTCGATTGTAGGTTTTCCCGTGATATCATATAGGCAAAAGAGCGAGTGAAACCGCTGGATTGTCACTTACCTCTGGGATCTCAAATCCGCCCGGGAGCCCCATTGAGGAGCAGATCCAATAAACAAGACATTCAAGGACTGTGGGGCCGTGGTCAGAGTATTTGATGACGGGAGATATCCAAGCCCGAGACCGCCCTATATGAAATATGATCAATGAAAAAGGTCACAATATAGAAACGCCTATCATATGGACCTTTAGAAAACACGCCGAAAACCCACCCCCAGTACGTGGAAAGCACGAACCATGGACAATTTGTTTGTATACTCAAGTCCCATATCTGAACGAAGAAGATCAATCAGTGACGCAAACCAGATGAATCTCGCTTGGTCTTGCCTTAGCCCACAAACGTTCTTTGCCGTCGAACGGCTTATTGTCACCTTTCACATCAAAATAAGGGAACTGCGTAATTGTTACAAATGATGTTCTAATGAGACAGGGGTGAGGTTGCACCTTTCGGCAATTGACAAAAGATTGGAGATCCTGAGGAGAAAGGATCCACGGGGGCTGAACAGTGACGTTAAGGAAGGAAGGCGTGTCGTCGACATGGGGTGCGAGCTGTCGGGGATCATGGATTGCCCATTTAATGTACCGAAAAATTTTATCGTCAGGAAAAATGATCCCGTTCTCGGGGTCACTAAAACCTCTTAAAGCTGTGCGGTATTCTTTTGTCTCGGGGTGTATAAAGTGGATAATGGCCTCCACCGTTCTCAACGGGTACAGGAGCAGCCATAGGTTGAACCTATGTATCACATATAGCGAATTATGATTAGTTTAACATCGTGATTATGTAAAGAGTGCAAAGGAGACAAACCCACCCTGTCATGTCGTAAGGTTCAATCGGAAGTAGTTCGGCTGGGATTGTGATTCTGTCTCTTGACATTGGGTCCGTTCCGATAGCGCTGATTGGGCGCTTGGGAATGTTGCGATCCATAACTATCAGAATAAATTTGAACGAGGACACTTGCAGACCACGGAAGTACTAGCATACAGTCGGTCGTGAGGGAGCAAAACGTGCTCGGTTCAATTATTTGCATCGTCCCAAGCATTCTTTGTGGTGAAGGACGCGTACTAAGAATGTTGCGATGAGTTTTGTGTCCTTCGGGTGGCATTGAAGGGGCAGCATGTCCAAGGTCCATCCTCGGTAATGTTGTGGACGCCAGATAATCGCGAAGACAAGAGTGTGACGTTGCAGGCATGTCGCGAATCAAGCACAAGTTCGAAGGTTGTAGTACGAAAGAAAAGACGAAAAATGTTCAGAACGGCGACTTAAAACACAGTGAAGACTCAGACAAAGCCATGACAACGAATGAAAGAACGGAAGAACAAAGGGCACATATACGTTGGTAACCTGGGTTCACTTGCATCTCCGACGAGTCAGACAGAATACAAGGTATAACCGAAAAAGGAAACTGGGCACAAGGATGCGTCTCGCATTCATCCATAAACAGATGTACGAATCGGAATATTCTGAGCGTGAGACGCCATAAGCTCAGCGAACTACGGTCTATATAGGTTGTCTCGAAGAGTCCTGCTGGGATCATCTCGAATCGGAGGTGTTATACCCAACTACTGGTTGTGTATCACCTACAACATACACTGTAAGTTGTGAATCGACAGGTGAACGTTTCAAAGCTCACGGGTCCATTGAAATGCCCGTACCACCTCCACCTTTAATCTTCGTCGGATGAGAGGTCTGCATCTTCATTGGCTTTCATGGCCCCAACGAGGTCGTCTGACTGGCCTTTTTGCGCAGCCAGGCGTTGCCCTATAGATTAAAATGAGACACCGAATATGGACCAGAATATGGTTCAACTGACGAATGAGGGTGTGTATTGCCTCCTGAGTTTTTCTCTCTAATTTTGCCAATTTCCTTTCCATTTCTCGCTTTAAATCCCAGTTAGCTCGTTTGGGAGCAATATTGAATAGATCCTTCATGGCAAAAGAATGAGATTATGAGCGTGGATGAACAGGGGCTGATTCACCAATTCCTGTGCTCGTTTCTCCGAATCTTCTCGTATAATTCGTTCAGCAAGTCCGTCGACGCTCTTTTCCACGGCATCCTCCATCTCCACATCCTCGCTATGTGTTCTCTTTTTCAATGTGCGCGTTTCCGGATCATAATTTCTGTTCTTGATCAAGGGCTGCGGTGAGCCTCCCCTTTACATCTAACCATCAGCTGAATAGATGCCTGTAGCATTGAAAAGACGTACTTATCATTGTCGACAACTTCTCCTGCTTTTTTCCTACGCAATGCAATCAGACGTGCTTTGCGCTCCTCGGATGTTTCTAACAGAGACATTTGAACGGTTCAAGTAGTCACCAGAATACATCAAAAGGATAACTCCCTTGCCACGTGATCACTGACCAAGTCCGTCTTCAAGTTTGACCTCACCAGTAGTCAACTACACTTCTGCTCTACATCCCACTCGGGCTATGCTGTCGACATGGCGAAGAGCCTATGTTAAAGATTTCAAACAACTTAACGCGTGTTTCATTAAACCAAATACACCACAAACATATATACCTTTGGATTACTTCAGTACTTCCGCACCGCGAGGTGTAAAGAAGTCTATATTGATGGAAGATTTCCCGTGTGATGTTATCCGGTATGTTCCATACTTGAGTTGATCCAACAACACACCCTTATGACGAAAATGCCTGTAGAAATTTCTCAATAATAGCTCATATAGGTACGTTCAAGGATGTTCAACTGGTTTCAATCGAAAACGTGTCTATTGTGTCAGATCATGGAAAGTCGACACTAGCGGATCGGTGCGTTATTCAAGTAGCTTACTACCACACGGCCTAACCAGACGTAATGCAGCTTGTTAGAGGTTATCAATCAGTTACCTCGCATTCTTCTTGTCTGACTGAATGCGCAGCTGACAGGTACTATCGACAAACGAGTCAAAAGTACCCAGCAATATTTGGATAAGTTGAAGGTGGAACGGGAACGTGGGATCACCGGTCAGTAATATCATTCTCGTATTACCTGTGTTTATATTTTGCAACAGTGAAAGCTCAAACTGCAAGGCATGCTTTGTTGAACTATGGCATTCACGTTTTCAATAACGTTTTTGCAGCATGATTTATCCCCTCGACGGGCGCAAGTATCTCTTGAATCTGATAGATACTCCGGTACGCGCGTGTTGAATTTACGTTTCCTCTTCCTATTCATTTCCGCAGGGTCACGTTGATTTTGCGTGGGAGGTATCCCGCTCGTTGGCCGCGTGTCAGGGGGCTTTGTTGCTAGTTGACGCAACGCAGGGTGTTCAGGCTCAATCCCTCTCTGTCTTTCACGCTGCTATAGACAGAGGTCTTACAATTCTACCCATTTTGAACAAGGTAAATCACCCGAATCTAATTTTCCAGAAAAATTCCGAATTCGTCTTATAGATCGATTTGCCAAACGCCCAACCAAAACAAATTATGGATCAGATGCAGTCAATATTCGGCATCAATCCCAAAGACGTATTGCCTGTCTCAGCTAAAACGGGATATGGCGTGGAGGCTATTCTAGAGGCTATTATAAAACGTATCCCTCCACCGGTTGGCGACCCGGGCCTTCAATTAAAGGCGTTTTTATTTGATTCGTCGTGAGTCCACTCATTCCATTAATTGGATCTCCTGCTCCCGTCTGAGGCTACGGAGGTATGATCGGTACCGAGGCGTTATTTCCCTTATTAGCATGCAATCCGGGATACTTCGTAAAGGTTGTAATCTCGCGTAATGACTTGATTCGCATCCTCTGAATATGTATAGGCGACAGGATAGCCTCATGTCATTCTCGTAAAAAATACGAGGTGGTCGAGATCGGTATTCTTAGCCCGGACGAAATTCCTACCTCACATCTACAACCTGGCCAAGTTGGTTTCATTTCGTGCAACATGAAAGAATCCTCAGAAGGTGAAGAAAGGTGACCGATCTATCAATGCGTGTTCTAGCTTATGACTCGTAGCCAATATCGGGGATACACTGCATTTGGTAGGACAACCAGTTGAACCAATGCCTGGGTTCCAGCCTGCGAAAGCTATGGTCAAGCATTCGATCAATCTTACGTTTTGTGTCTAACAAGTGTAAATCCCAGGTGTTTGCTGGGATATATCCGGTGGATAGCAGTAGTTTTCCCAAGTTGGAAGAGTCTGTGAATCGAGTACGTAAAGCATTTTTGCCGAAATAACGATAAACGTAACTTCTTGCAGCTCACATTAACAGACCGCAGCGTGACCATACAACGAGAAGCTTCGACAGCTCTGGGTCAAGGACTCAGGCTTGGTTTTCTCGGGACTCTTCATATGGACGTATTTCGACAACGTTTAGAAGACGAATACGACGCAAATATCCTTATTACTGCTCCCACAGTGACATATCAAGGTGATATCTCAATTATACGTGATGCAACTGCATAATGAAGACTTGGTATAGTGGTCTATAAGGATAATAAGATTGTTACGATTAGTAATCCTACAGATTTCCCAGATGTTGCTGATTCCACCTCCAACATCAAAGAGATCCGGGAGCCCATTGTGAATGCTACCGTCATTGTCCCAGAGGGTAGTTTCATACGTCTATCTCTCTGTCATACTGATAGATCGTTTCATTAGAATATTTGGGGGACATGATGGACCTATGTTTCTCCCACCGCGCCGAGGACTTGGATCATCGTCACCTCGACACATCTACCAGTTCATCGCGCGTCATTCTAACGTGCACAATACCCTTGAGCGAAATTGTCACAGATTTCTTTGACAAACTGAAAAGCCGGAGTTCCGGATTTGCAAGCTTCGAGTGAGTGTATCAGAGAATCCTCGTATAATTTCTGATGTCACGTGTGCCAGTTACGACGATGGAGGGTATAAGAAAAGCAATCTAGTCAAGGTAATGCATAATGCGTTATTAAGACCTTGAACCTCGCATTTAACCTGCCGTAGATGGTGTTCCTTCTGAACTCGAAGCCTGTGGATGCACTTGCTTTGATAGTTCATCGATCTGCGGAACAGACCGTTGGGAGACAATGGGTGAAGAAGCTTCGTGAGTTCCCGCTCACTTATCATGAGGAACCTTGAGGACTGAAAGACATTCCCTCTGGGTAGACAAAGTGATTCCACGACAACTTTTTGAGGTTCCAATACAAGCAGCAGTTGGCAAGAGAATTATCGCAAGAGAAAATCTTTCGGCGTTGAGAGCAGACGTAACTGCTGGGATGTATGGGGTGAGCACTAAACTCTGCTTCGTAACAAATTGGCATTGACAAGCGTTTATTGAGGGTCACTATGAGGTAAGTTTGCCTATCCCATCAAGGCGACTATGACCCTCACAATTGTCCGAAGAGGAAGCTAAAAAAACTAGTCAACCAGAAAGAGAGTAAGCGGCAGATGAAACGGGTAGGAAGCGTGGATTTGCCACAAGAAGCCTTCTATGACTTGCTGAGCACGAAAGGCAAGTAGGAGCTTGCCCACCGCGGTGCACTGGACGAATAGCGATAGAAATATAATTTGCGATAGCGACAGCGCAGAAATATAAGGATGATGCGAAATAGCAGACTGCAAGGAGCACATGACATCTTCGCGCAAGAGTTAAAGCTCGACGTCTTCATCATCGTATGATTCTTTAATTAATCTGTCGGGACAGTCGTCAGGAGACCTCTTTCAAGCCATCTCAAGGCTGCGTACCGGTATATGGAGGACGGGGGATGATCGCCACTGAGAAAATTGTCAAGAACTACGCAAGCAACAGCCGAGAAGACTTACTCATTCGTTATGTAGGCGTCAACTAACTCTGGCCTCACATAATCATAATATGGGTTGATTACATCCACTCTATCCACCAAATTGCCTTCTTCAAAGCCGAGTACGCTACTGGGGTCCGCGAAATCCAATGCACCATGGTCGTGGTAGAGGTTCCAGAGAGGCGTTAATTTGAACTGGCCCGCACAAACAACGACCGGCGTGCTGTGCGCTCGTGCAGCCGTAGCCGCAAGTAACGAACCGGTGATTGCAAACATTCCACCGTTTGCGAGTATAGCGTGAGCACCAAGGATGACCTTGCTCACACGCGACATGATGGCGTATATTGAAGAATCAGGAACGAGAAATGTGGAAATCCCTACTGATGACAGCGATTGGGCCATCGTATGACCCAAGTATCTGGGTAGAGAGTTGTCAGCGGGGTTAACAGACCCACATTGAGCTAGCAACTCACGATGGGCCTGTTTCAGGAACAATGACGGTGAAATTGCGAGAATGAGCAGCCGTTTTCAAGAATGTTTCAACAGTCGTAGATTGGCCGATGGTCAGGATAATCTCACTGATCGTTGCGATTCAGCTTCGCCGATGTTTCTCGGTTACGAAGCCACTTACTCGGAGTGTATGTGATCTTTTGCACTCTTTGACACGTTATCGTAAACGGTCTCGAGCTCGTCCAGAACATCTTGTATAGCTTCCATCAGAACTGGCTTCAGCACCCTCGAAAATGAATCTGGATCATCTGGATCATCCTCCTTCAAGTCAACATTGAATTCAGACTTTGGACTGATGTTGGGTTTTCGCGGTTGACCTTGCAGAACAAACTTGGATATCGAAAACGTGGTGGACTGAGGAGCGGATTTTTGCACTGCAGTCTGATATTCTTCCCGGATATGGTGCAGGACTTTTCGTACTGTGTTTCCAACGGAATGTTCTACCAGCGTGTACCATAATGATAAGACGAAGATGAAAAACACTAATAAGAGTAGACGCAACCTTTTGGTTGAGCTTCAACGAGTCTCCTCCCTACGCTCCGGATGATCTCGACGAGCTGGTCGATGTTCGTAAATCGTGCCTTTGATACTACTTGTCGGAGAGCCAACAACGTTTCCAGAGCCGCTCTGCGTGACCCGACGACCTGTCTGGATGAAATCTATCAAGTGAAGGACGAGGGCGAATGGTCAGCGTCAGAAGGGTTACCTTCTTCGTAATTTTGCGACGAGGATTTCCACATGTCGCTGGTGTGCAGCGCTGTGGAGGTCCGTAGGCCTGACTGCTGGCTTCATTTGCGATGTGAAGTTAATGAGGAAGAGTTACAGATCGAAATCTTGTTCATAGAAAATAGATGTGTAATGCGGTGGGTCGAGTCATAACTCGGTATACTTGACAATTAAGGTGGCAAAAAAATTTTAACAGGCAAATCAAGCGACTATCTATTTTGAATAACTGCATGCTTCAGGATGATATGTGCCAGTCTAAGATATCAGCCCATTTCCCCGGTAGCAATTGAGATATCTGTTCAACGTCTTTGTCGCCTCGACCCGATAAACACTAAATATTCGACGTGAGTGAATGTGTGACAATGCTCGAACAAGTCACTCACGATCACCAAATCCAGATCAGCGGGTAAAGTCGATGCCACACGTACACCCTCCCAGATGGCGTGTGACGATTCCAGCGCAGGAATAATCCCTTCCAACTGGGTCAACATCCGGAATCCTCGAAGTGCTTCTTCGTCGGTGGCAGTGACATATTCTGCTCTACCCGAGTCTTTCAACCATGCATGCTCAGGACCGACACCAGGATAGTCCAAGCCCGCACTGACGGAATGTGTCTCGATGATCTGTCCCGCTTCAGATTGCAGGATGTATGTTCGGACTCCGTGCAACACGCCAGGCGTTCCTTTAGTTAGAGTTGCGCTGTGACGAATTCCATCGATTCCTGGTACTAATCGTCAGTGCTTGATTGAAAGAATGGCAAAATACAATAAACCTTCTCCCCCAGCTTCCACTCCAATCAAGCGGACATTCTTTTCTGGAATAAAGTTGTAAAATGAACCAATCGCATTACTTCCGCCACCAACACAGGCTACCACCACGTCAGGTAACTTCCCCCTCAATTCCTGCATCTGGGATCGGATCTCCTTGCTGATAACCTTCTGGTAATCCCGAACGATTGTCGGGAATGGATGCGGACCGATCGCGGATCCGACAAGATAATGAGTGGTTGATAGATTCGTAACCCAGTCCCGGAAGGCTTCATTGACAGCATCCTTCAGAGTACATGATCCAGAATGCACTGGCACGACCTAGTGAATGGAAGGTAGTGTTATTGGAAGTTCTATTATACTGAGTCAACTCACTTTAGCACCAAGCATTTCTATGCGGAAAACATTCAGGGCTTGACGGCGCACGTCTTCAGCACCCATGTATATAGTACACTCCATTCCAAATTTTGCGCATACGGTGGCCGTCGCAACACCGTGTTGTCCAGCGCCTGTTTCTGCGATTATTCTTTTCTTTCCTATCCGACGCGCGAGAAGAATCTGTAGTCACACACACCCTCAGTGTGTCAATGATGACGGAAATCCAAGATTCCCACCTGTCCTATAGCATTGTTAATCTTATGCGAGCCGGTATGGTTTCTGCATGCGTGTAAGGCGCGTATGCAAGGAGTAAACCATATGCTTACAGATCCTCTCGCTTGAGCCAAATCTTAGCTCCACTGGCTTTTTGAGTTAATTTTTCAGCGTAATATAAGTTGGATGGCCTGTTCATATAAGCAAAATGACTTTCAAACTCTTTCCAGAAAGATGGGTCGTTTACAGCCTGCTTGTGAGCTTCCTCTAGCTCAACAAGGCAGTCAAATAGAGCCTCCGGGACATATTGACCTCCAAATTGACCGAACCGATGAGGAAGCACGGTAGCTGTATCGCTTGTGTGTTGCCATTCGACATTGCCACTAGATATGGTTTGCTGTGGGCGCGGTGACCGGACGGGAATGGGTTGACCTTTAAGACTGATTTCTTGACAGAATTTCTCTACATTTTTAGCGACTTCGCCTTTAGAAGATTGCTTGATAATCGAAACAAGTCGGCTTCCAATCACGACTCCATCAGCCCCAGCATCTGCGGCTATATCAAAGTGTTGGCGAGTAGCGACACCAAAACCTACGGCTAGGGGAACCGTAGCGAATTCTCGGATGCCAGATATAATATCTGGCAGAGCGCTGTTCATGGCAACTTCTGCAGACGAGCCGGTTGTTCCCATCTACCATTCTTCAGACGAAGTACGTAGTACATGGGCATAAACAATCGCGTACATACCTTGGAGACGACGTAAATAAAACTGTCAGCAATGGAAGCCAGGAATTTGATCCGCTGACGGGTCGTGGATGGAGCAATCAGCGGTACGTAGGACATACTAATGAATTTGGTGAGCCAGAAGGTATATAATGTGGCATCAACACGAACTTCGCCTTGGTGCACTTTGCGCGGAAACTAACAGCTTCTTCAGGTGGCAAGTCCACGACAATAAATCCACTTGCACCAGCTTCGAACCCATCTTGAATGGCTCTATCCTCCCCATATGCAAGGATAGGATTGTAATAGCCTACTAAAAATGAGTTTTGTAAAATGTCAAACATGAGTACTCACCCATAAGTAATACTGGAATTGTTAGGCCCTGAGCTCTTGCCTCCCTCAATTGACCAAGAACCTGGGGGTAATCTACGCCATTCTGAATGGCTACCTAGGCACAAATCCAACGTAAGATCGACAAACAGGGCAAAAGGTGATATAAACAAACGGTGTTTGTCTCTTGAATCGCTACGCCGTCCCCAACGGGATCGGAAAAAGGTATACCCAGTTCTATGATATCTGTCCCTCCATTTTGCATCGCAAGAAGGATTGGGACTGTATCATCTAATGTGGGATATCCTGCCGTGACAAAAGTAACCAAAGCTTGTGAGCCCTGTCAAGATTATTGTTAGGATCAATGCGCAGGATGCGATGTAGTTACCTTACCTCATGCCCTTTTAACTCGAAAACCTTTTTGAGAGCGTCCATGATGGCTGGGCAGAATATGATTTGGCAACTTTGAGACCTGTTCGAATGACTCGGCAAATCCCGGATTCTTCGATACATTTCATGCATTTCATGCCATGGCCCTAATAATTGGTTTATGTATGTTATCCATCTCAAATCACAACGCCATCTACACATTCCTGGCATAGACATAAAAGTCGATAACGGGTCGAGTTATGGATTTTTCGATGGATGAAGCGAAGATTCTCGTTATCTATACCGGGGGGACAATTGGAATGCTTGGCGGGAGTAATGGTTATTCACCAGAGCCTTACTTTCTGACAGAATTTCTGCGTTCACAAGCAAGGTTCCACGACCCCCTCCAGGACTCTTTATTCTCCAATTCCGGCTCTTCACATACATTCAGGGTCTGGAGCAGTTCAAATAGTGCCTTGAGAAGTTCCCCGACAAGCTTCGATTTTGGTCCTCAACACCAGCCAACTCTGCCGGTCAAATCTTCCCGTTATATAGGCAGCTCTAATACTCTAGCTGCGTCGGAGTCGCAAGCTTCTAGCCTTGTTCAGCCATCAACGTGTGTTCAACTTTCAGAAGATGTTTATGAATGTCAGCTACCGAGTCTGGTCACTCCACGGTCGAGCTCTGGTCATGGTGCAAAACGCATACGTTACGCTATACTTGAGGTTTGTTTGTTTTAATCTCTGTGTGTGAATGATATAGTAGTAACATTGGACAAAGTGGACACCGCTGATGGATAGTAGCAACATAGAAATCAACGGCAAGTTCTCTTGTCAAGCTTTATTGGCGAATGCGGTGCCAAGTTTCGCCTCGTATCACAGACTGGATCCGGCTTTCGACTGAGATAGAACTCAATTATGCAACTTTTGATTCTTTTGTCGTCCTACATGGCACAGATACCATGGCTTATACGGCAAGCGCCCTCTCGTTCATGTTAGAGGACCTTGGGAAAACAGTAGTGGGTTTTTGTCGCCGCAGAACCCATATGTATTGCTTCACCTAAATTACAGATATTGACCGGTGCTCAAATACCCCTTTCCCAGCTTCGAAACGATGCTGCAGAGAACCTCCTTGGTGCGCTGGTGATTGCTGGTCAATATACCATCCCTGGTTGGCTCTCTGTTCAAGCCCTCTATCACTCAATTGACCTCGCAACAGAGTGCACTTTGTATTTCAACCATACTTTGTATCGAGGCAATCGTGCATCCAAAATGTCATCTGCAGACCTCGGTGCCTTTCATAGCCCGAATTTCCCACCTCTTGTTGATGGTGAGTGATTTTACGATGGTTGTGCTGATTCAATTGTTGATGTTATACAAGTTGGGATCGACATCATCGTCAACTGGACAAATGTCATTAGGCAGACTAGTCCTAGACGGTTTAAGGCGCATAAAGGTTAGCTCATTCTTGATTTAATTCAATACGGCAAGCATTCATCAAAATGCGACTTCTAGCCATCAGCCCACATGTCGGTGAGTGCTGTCAATATTCACCTGTTTCTTATTGTTTTAAATAAGGTATTACAGCAACTCTACGGTTATTCCCGGGCATTACAGCAGCCACTGTCCGTGCCTTCTTACACCCACCGATCAAGGCCGTGGTTTTGGAGACCTTCGGTTTGCTTCACGTGTATCGTTCGTCCTTCATGGGAGCAACTAATACCTGACCAGGATCTGGCAACGCTCCTCAAAGAGAGGACCTCATGGATGCACTTCGCACAGCCTGCGATAACGGAGTAATCATTGTAGCCATCACGCAGTGTTCGAAAGGCTCAGTTTCTGATGCCTACGAGACCGGAAGAACTCTGCGACGAGCAGGTATAGTATCCGGAGCTGATATGACCCCCGAGGTCTGTTCATGATCTATGGATTCGAACCTTGACTAACGCCTACAGCAGTGTGCCCTCACAAAGCTCGGCTACTTACTTTCAAAGACGGAGCTGTCCGCTTCGGAGATTCGTGAGCTCATGGGCACCCCTCTCCGAGGAGAGCTCACTCAACTATCCTGCTTATCTTCCTTGGGTAAACTAAACATGGATGACAACATCGAGCAAGTGCAAGGCATTTTGTCGCAGGTCGTCCGGTTGTCCTCGATATCACCTGTTAGAATAACTGTCTCATCTCCCGCTGCGGAAGCTTCTGCAGCACCGTGGTCATGGACGGCCGCAGAAGCCGTTTCAACCGAGGCAGCATTACTTCCCTTCTTGATCCATCTTGCTGCTGCCAAAGACGACACTGATGGGGTTTCTTTCAGTCTTGCCTCGTATACTGCAACTGGTCGCCAAGACAATGCAATAGATACTGTCAACTGTCTGGACGTCAGCGGGAGATCTCCTCTGCACACATCCGCTATACATAACAGTGTAGGATGCGTGAGTTTGCTGTTACAGAATGGAGCTCTTGTCCATCTCAGAGACACACTGGGTCATACCGCATTGTATTATGTACGATGTCTTTCTTTTATTGATTACATTGAGTAACCTGGTCTATTCCAGGCTGCCAGAATGGGCCATAGTGATGTAGTTGATCTGCTTGTTCGTTCAGGAGCGATTCTAGGGGGAGCAGACCTTGAAGGCGGGTTTGTAGATCTTGCCGTCAAGAAAGCTAGGCTTGTGGGAGACCTACGAACGGTCAATGTATGGGAAAAGGCAGGGTTCCGTATCCCAATGGACTATGTCGACGGGGAACACTCAAGCTTAGATGAATAATCTCAATTTCGTCTGTCATGGTTTCTGTGTTCCATAATCCCATACCAATTTCAAAATAAACAAAACGACTCATTTAGGTAGTTCATCTTCTGACCTGAGGTCAATGATGTCCTTGCCGTCTTCCGAGAGATCCTGCTCCTGTTCCAGAGCTCCTGCAACATGCTCTCGTAGTTGCTCATGAAATACCTGCAGTTGACGCTTCTCGAAAGTAAAAGTGTCTCCGAGGAAGGATAAACGTTCCCGAAAGCGAGGCGATTCCTTGTCGAATTCATTGGGCGTATATTTAACAGTTTCATGGAGACCGTCATTTCTGTGCTCGAAATATAACCGAAGTTGAAAAGAGACAGCTGATATAACAGTTCAACCAAGAAAATAACAATGGTCGGCTGATGCTTACTTATAGTCCTTGGCTCCCCTTGGTGAGTATAAAGACATTGAAAAACAGTGTCTTCTTTACCCAACTGTTCGCTCCTTTCTGTCTTCACGCCCAGGACTAGAACGTTGGTCAAGTCTTCATAGAAGCGAATTGCTGATGCTTTCTTCTGTGTATCTATACTTGGCACTTCAGACAAGGCACGAGAATGAGTGCTCGACTTGGATTTGGCGGTTAGGAATTTCCCTCGATCAATTTCTGCCTTCAAGTCGGATGTGAGCTCTTGAACTGAGAGAAATCGCATTCATAGCAGGCCACCGAATGGGTAGAGAATGCACACCTGCCAGCTCGAGTTCTGCTATTCGCTTGTCCTTTTGAAGAATTATTGAATCCCTCGCCTGAACTGTCTGCTTTAATGAGCTTATTTCTTTCTCCAAACCCTTCTTTTCTTCGTCGGCATCTTCTCGGGAAAGAAAGTGAAGCGTCAGAGAGTTATTAGAAGAAGATGAATGCTCCATTTTTCGTAGTTCTCGATTATATGCTTTGTATGCTGCCACGCCTATGAATTTGTAGACCTTTGAATGATGAGACGGTACGTACTCTCATTACCAGTCTCGAATTGCATTTTCCATTCTTCGAGAGCACGTTCTTGCTCAACTCTGTCTTGAAGCAGACTCTCTATCTGGTCTTTCAGTGTGTCCACATCCTTCTCACGCTATGATTGAAGTAAGAAACGAAAATTTACGAAGTAAACCATAGAAATGCGATACCTGTTGCAGTTGCCTCTGAGCTCGTCTGAAATCAGCATCTCTTACTGTCTGCTTTAGGACACCATTGGATTTGGGAGGTCGATCCAGTTGTTTGAAAGCATCGTCAGCTAGTATGCCGGTTAGATTCTCGACATCCACGACCATAAGATCTTCAGATTCATCATCTCGTCCCGGTTGTTCAAGTTGAGGGGCCTCTTTGGCTTTCCCTTTCTCCTTAGACGAAGTTTTCCCATTTGGCGGAGGACGCGTATCACGAGCGGCTGGCTTCTTGCCTTGAGCCTTTGTCGCGGACTTTTGTGGTTGGCCTTCGCCGCTGCTCGGTACCTCGATATGCTCTGGATGATCTTGCAATTCGGCTCCTGAAGATGAATCATGGGCAGATTTCTTGGCATTGGAACGCTTTGTTGTAATATTCGTAGACCGTTTGGACGGACCAGCAACGGAGCGTCCATAGGGTCTGCGAGAAGAAGCCGTTTTTACAGCAACAGGCCTCGCAGGGGTTGTTGGGTCATAAGTGACTGATTGAGTGACCTTTTGCGATTACTGAGATGTTCACAAGGAATACGAAGGAGACACGAAAAACACGCACCCATGTCTGGAGAAGAATCGCGGTCCATTCGAACAACTCTTATCACTTTCAACAGGTGGACTAGTAGGAGCTGCGCGACTGTGACGAGAATCGCGTGACGGTCGTAGCGTGACTGAAACTCAGAAACGCGCAGGAGTCACCTGGGTGCCAATGCATGAAATGACTCAAGGCCGCTACTCCGGTTACAGATACTGATAAATTTGCTTGAATTATTAGTACTACTTTGGCCTTCAAGCACCATGTCCGACATTGATCTCTATCTCGATGAACGTGCCCAGCTTATTCGAGAGGACAGAGCTCTTCGTACCGATCGAGAAAAACTTGATGCTCTCACCTTTTCTGAATCTCGAGCA
Organism: Sarcodon sp. MG97; assembly: GCA_003313065.1. NCBI lineage: Eukaryota > Fungi > Basidiomycota > Agaricomycetes > Thelephorales > Thelephoraceae > Sarcodon > Sarcodon sp. MG97. The sequence continues at coordinate 74,878 of QGOD01002445.1, read as the reverse complement.
GAACAGATCATCCGCGATATCAGACAGGAGGAAGCCGCCTCCGTGTGGGCTGCAGAGCACCCAGGGATCCCGCACCTCTTTCCGGGCATGGAATTCTTGACGGCTAGATCTCTAATTATGCAGACCAGGATCTTCAAAATACTAAACAAGGTTCTTGCAGTTTGACGCATATCTGACATTGTATCAATTGGGGCTCCTTGACTTTAGATGCCAAAGGGCGCCCTCTTACATGTCCATCTTGATGCCACCGTCAACGTGATTCTTGTGCTCCAGCTGGCATTAAAGTATCCTAACATCCATGTCCGAACTCCCGTCGCTATAAATACAGATACCATCGGAAATACTTTACCAGAGTTTCGCGCACTCCAAGAGTCAGAATTCACATCTTTGCAAAGCTTGACCGATCCATCTTACCCTGCAAATGAGTGGGTCCCGCTTCAGCTAGCTAGAGCAAATTTTGCATTGGGTGGTCCGGAAGGTTTTGACAAGTGGTATGTAGCTGCTACAACCATAGACCCAGCAGAAGCATACGGGACCCACAATACCATAACGAAGGTGAGAGGTATTTGTTCCATATTGTGTAATTGCCTTGCTGACCCTTTTAGAAGATCTGGCAGAAATTCACAAGTACCTTCCTAGTCGCTACGGTAGGCATTTTCAGGCAGCCCTCCTCTTCGTCAATCAAACCCCATGGCATCAGAACTTGATTCGCTTTGAGCCAATTTACTCTGAATATGTGCGGCAGTTTTTGTTGACGTCGATTGACGATGGAATTTCCTATATAGAAGCGCGGATCAACTTTCTCTATAAGTTGGCACAATTTGTTAATCCCAGCTATGCTACTACTAATAGATGTCAGGTTTGCCTTCAGAGCCGATGGTCAAGAAAATTTCTCTCATCAAGAGTTACTCCTAAGGTTTGATCAAGTCGTAAAGGAAGTCAAAGATGAAATGAAACGACAAGGGAGGGAAGATGAGTTTATTGGTGCTAGAGCAAGTGACCGCTGCTTGGCTGCAGCATATGTCTAATCAGGAAATTAGATCATCTATACCACCATCCGATTTATTACCCCTGAAGAACTGGAATGGTACACTGAAGATTGTATCACCCTCAAGCAAGAATTTCCTCATCTCATTGCTGGCAAGTTCTTTATTTTTATTGCGAAACAAGCTCATGGTCCAGCAGGTTTCGACTTGGTTGGCGACGAGAACGTGTTGAAGCCACTTATCGATTACATCGTACCTCTTAAACGCTTTGTAGAACGTCAAAGGGAACTTGGATTAGATATCCCGTTCATTTTCCATGCAGGAGAAACTCTCGGAGACGGTACATCTGCGGACATGAATCTCATTGATGCTATCTTGCTAGGGACAAAGCGTATTGGGCACGGGTGAGCTTTTCGTCCGGCACTCCATATGGCAGTTGATGTTCGACGTTACATTCTAGTTTCTCACTAGTGAAGCATCCGAGACTCATGGAGATTTGTCGCAGCAAAGATATCCCTCTTGAAGTTTGTCCCATCTCGTATGTATCTCATATGCCGTCACGAGACCTTGCTCATGTGAACAACCCGCTCAGCAATGAAATTCTGGTGCAGTCTTCGCTGGCTTTTAGACTGCTGTGATACTGATGTTATGTTGTCAGCGCCTTACATCTTCTATGCCGATGCATCCGCTGGCAATTGCGATAAACCACGGTATCCCCGTCTGTCTTTGCTCCGACGATCCAGCGGTATTTGGCAACATGGGATTATCTTTCGATTATTACCAGGTATTGGTTGCAAGCGAAATAACCGGCCTGATGACCCTCGGTAAAATCGCCAGAGACAGCTTAAAGGTGAGGCTTGATGACGAACACCTTGCATTTTGCATAAATAATAATATACCTGTATCAGTATTCAACGCTCGACGAAGGAGAAAAGGCACGAGCGATTGCTTTATGGGAGAAACAATGGAACAGGTTCATCGACGAGATCGTTCGAGATGGTACATCTGTTTGATGATCTTTCTGCTGTTGACAAACATATGAATCTATTCGCAAGAGTAATAAAATCGATGGAGACGATGGGTTTCATACAAAAACAGAGTAAAAATACCGTGATTTGATACAAGTCTTCGCTTGGTTTGAAATCATCGGCTGTTTGCGAAGTCGGGCTTCTATCCACAACAACACGCTTTACAGAGATCCAGGTCACCACTAACCTCTTCGTCACCTTCCTTCCCGTCCCTCTTGTTGTCTCCGTTGTCGTCGATATCGCGGAAGGTATGTTACTCGCAGAGCTCGTCCTGTCTCGTTGCTCCATCATATCCCTCTCCTCACACCATCCACTCCCTCACTTAGAATACACACTTCCGAGCCTACCATATTATCCTGTCCCCATCCAAGTCTCCCCCACATCTCATTCCCTCGCGAGCATTTCCAGACTTTGAAAACTTGACTGAAATCGGTCATGCCAGAAGCTGCTGATTCGACTCGCAAACGATCCCGTTCTCCTTCTGACAGTGACCAACAACAGAAGCACCACAAAAGACCCAATACCGGAGTAACATCTGATGAAGCTCCGGTACAGCGGACTCGATCTTCATCATCCTCACCGAGTAATACTGCGCCCACCGGTGGTGATGTAACAATGACCGAAGCTCAAGTATCTATGAACGACACAAATGCGTCTACTCCCTCACCCAGGAACTCCCATCTTGAACTCCCTGCCAATCCCGATTCTGAAGATGCAAAAGGAGCCTCTGGCTCGTCTCCTCCGACAGCTCACATTCACATGAGATGCCTCATTGTCACTCAAGACGCCTCGATTATCATTGGGAGAAATGGTGCCCATGTCAATGAAATCAGGGACAAGAGCAGCGCTCGAGTAATGGTATCAGAAAGCATTCCCGGAAATCCTGAGAGGATTCTCAATGTTAGCGGTCCGCTTGACGCCGTTTCTAAGGTCTGTCGCTGTTCATATATTTCTCCATTTTGTACTTAGCATTGAAAAGGCTTTCGGTCTAATTGTACGGAGGATAAATGATGAACCATTTGACAAACCCTCTGTTCCTGGTAGCCGTGCCGTTACAATTAAGTTCATGATTCCGAATTCGCGAATGGGGTCAGTAATTGGTAAAGGTGGTTCGAAAATCAAAGAGATTCAAGATGCAAGTGGAGCCCGCTTGAACGCCAGTGATGGTATGCTGCCTGGTTCGACAGAGGTTTGTCGACTACTTCTAGGCTTTATTCCATGATCTGAACTCGGGCAATTTCAAGAGAGTGCTCAGTGTTTCCGGAGTTGCGGACGCTATTCATATCGCTACGTATTACATCGGAAACATCTTGATCGAGGCCAACGAACGAATGCCTTCATATGCAAACTCGAGTTATCGTCCGTCAAGCTACTCGCGCCGGCCAGCCTGGATGCCATCGTCCTACGTCCCTGGTTACTCTAATCCATATATGAACAACGGACCACCACCACAAGCACAGCAATCTCAACAACTACAGACGCAGCAAATTTATATTCCCAACGATCTTGTAGGTTGTATTATTGGAAAAGGTGGGAGCAAAATCAACGAGATCAGACATATGAGCGCCAGCCAAATCAAGATCATGGAACCGGGGGCAACTGGCGTAGGGGTCAATGGTTCGTCTGCTCCCGCGGGTGGCGAAGGCGAGCGGCTAGTTGTCATTACAGGTCCACCCGCGAATATTCAGATGGCCGTGCAATTATTGTATCATGTTTGTACTGATTGTTCAATTCCTTGTGAGCTTCGTTGACGATTTTTTGCTTTCAGCGGTTAGAACAAGAAAAGCAAAAGCAACTTCGAGCAGGGTCGAATGTATAAATAGGTTTTCTCATTTCGATTGTCTCCATTCAGTTTTGTGTCTTGTTGCTGTATTCTGTTCTCGTTGGCTGCGCCTGCTTGTCGTCAATATCAGTTGTTTTATTTCTGGGTGCTTTCTATTTCTATCTTCGAGTGTTCATCCCCTACGCCCATGCAATCTCCTCTTCCTCAGGCTTCGTGATATATGTACATATTAATCAAGCTTCGAAAACGACGAAACAAGTTGCTGGTACACGTCCTTATATAATTATAAGCGAATCATCAATATCATTCATCCTGCGTTGCTTTGCCTGAGAGATTTTCTGTTTGAGAGCATGATACTACAAAATGGATTAAGTGTATAACAGAGCAACGTAGCAACATACTGCAATAACCGACCTTTTTCTTCAATTCGAGGTTATTGTGCTGGAGTCTAGCTGACTCTTGACACTTTGCAGCCAGTTCTGATGATTGAATTTCCAACCGAGCGCGGGTTTCGTCCATTTCAGTGATGAGCTTTGACGCGCGCTGTCTCCACAGCGCTTCGTTTATTTCCATTTCGTACTGACGTTGCTGAAGAAGCTCATCTTTTAATCTTATCTCGCCCTGTAGCCCGACAAGTTGTAAATCTGCATCCGCTTTGCTCGCGTAGTGCTTAGACCTTAGGTTATCGTGGTCTAGTTGGAGAGTGCTGAATTTCTGCCGTGGTCGATAGGTTAGCTGGCCCCTGCCTACTGGTTGTTTGAGATTGTGAAATGTGGACGAACCAAAGAAAGCTCCCTAAGAGCAGATTTGACGAGTTTCAGTGGCCTCTGAGGTCAAAGTCAGCTTATCTCTTTGCATAACTTTCATTTGGGACACGAACGCGAAGACCGGATGAAGGGGTACTCTTTGATATCACATCTATAAACTCGTTTGCGCTAGGTTTCGCGTAAAAAATAATATTATGTGCGATAAGTCGCATTTATCATACCGATTGACGTGTGAAAGATAATCTTCATCCTTCGTGAGCCCCTTGATAAAATCGGTGCATGCTTCGTCAACTACCACTTTACTAACGTTCTCTTCGTCAGCATAAACTGGCTGTGGGGTATTAGAAGAAGAAGAGTTCGCGAGTTCTGAGTCTGAGAGATCATAGTAGAGTCGAATGAGGGCGGATCGCGTCTGAGGTTTCCGACATCTAGGACAGGTTTCTCGGTCCTCGCCAAACCAATTGTCTCTACAGACGACGCAGCAAATGTGGCCGCACAGAGTGACATATAGTGGCGAATCTCGTCCTAGGGTCCTCACATCTACAGAACAAGATGAACATTCGACGTTCATAGTCACGGTTGAGCGGGAAGAGCGATCAGACGCACACGTGACTGTCCGCTTTTGGTTACTTGTCAAAGTTTTGGATTAGACCCAATCATCTGCTCCGCCCACGTTCTCACTCCCTGCTCTCGTAAATGGCTTCCTTGCTCAAAGCACAAGAATCGAATGCGAAGCGAAAAGGAAAAAGGACAGCGGATCATATGGACGTTGACGAAAAGGAGGAGCCCCACGATGTTGCAGCCAAACGCAGGCGAAATAAGCAAAGAGTGCTTATGCTTTCATCTCGAGGCGTCACACATCGTATGCGGCACCTTATGAATGACTTGGAGACTTTACTGCCCCATGTGAAAAAAGGTACAGTTTTTAGCACTCGCGTGGAACATGAGGTGTTTACGGAATCCCTTCTGTAGATTCAAAACTCGATTCAAAAAATCAGCTTGGGCTACTCCCAGAGCTGGCAGATCTGCACAACTGCAACAATACGTTATATTTCGAAGCTCGACGTCATGAGGATTTATATCTGTGGGCAGCCAAGACACCGAACGGGCCTAGTATTAAAATGCATGTACAAAATGTACACACGATGGACGAGCTGAAGATGACTGGTAATTGTTTGAAAGGAAGCAGAGGGTTGCTGAGTTTTGACCAAGGCTTCGATAATTCTGAGTGGGGCAAGTTGACCAAGGAGGTTTTCACGCATGTGAGTTTCTATTGCTCCTCTTCTTTACCCATTATCGACGTGCCGTTACTTTCTCTGGCAGATTTTCGGTGTACCTCCTCTAGCTCGCAAGTCGAAGCCATTTGTTGACCATATCCTGACGTTCTCCATCGTTGACTCTAAGATTTGGTTCCGTAATTTCCAAGTATGGTTGCACCTTTATCTGAATATTGTCTGACTCATTCGGTCCAAGATCATTGAAAAGGATCCTTTGCAATCAAATGGACCTCCCCAGACATCCTTAGTAGAAATCGGACCCCGATTTGTCCTGACCCCAATCCGTATATTTGAAGGTGCCTTTAGTGGCGCAACTGTATACTCCAATCCAGGTAAGCATTTTTTTCTACTGGACATTGACGCCTGCTCGACACGTTCATAGAATTCGTGACACCCACTTCAATACGAGCTGCACTAAAACGCGAGAAGGGAGACAAGTATGCGATGAGAAAACACGCACAAACCGAGAGGAGTGGACGGCAGGAAAGTCGCCGCTTAGAGGAAGACCGTTTGTCTGTGTCGAAAGTGTTTGCGTAAACTGCAATCAAGTAATCAAAGGCCCTTTGATGGCGGGGACATCCAAAAGTAAGGGAACAATAGGCGATTGAGTTTAGGGTGGGAGAACGGATCTGAGCGGGGATCACAACGACACCCAGTCATGTAGAAAAGAGCTCGGGTGGGTTTCTTTTCTCCATTGTGTACCCTGAATGGATAGTAGGAGGTCACGTGACAAAATCCATATCGGGATACGACCAACCCAGAAAAGGCAATTGTGCGGTGACTTGGGTTCGTGAGATTATGATTGTCGCTACTGTAGACGCTGATTGGTGAGGCCTAGTCATTGTCCACTGTAACGATTGAAGGAACACGTTGGACCGCATTCTCCATTGTGACTTTCCTTTGTTGGCTCAGAATGCTGCCGGCACATTTGATGCCTTCATCCCTTCAAATGGCCTTCTACACAGTGATCACCGTTCCCTCTGTCGCCCCACACCCCCCGCCCTCTCCTCACCTAGTCGATGTCCGTTTCAATCGACATTTTACCCTTTTCCAAATCATTAGAGCTAGATGGAGAAGCAGACCCCTCGTAAGTGTGCCCCAAATTGTCATAATTTTTATCATTCCAATACAGTAGCATAGTTCTGCCTATTCGCTATCTGGCCACGTTTCCATTTCTCTAAAGCCCTCGTCCTCAATGCTCGGATGTCGGCGATATCCGCGTTTCTTTCTGCAATCTCTTGTCCTCATCTTTGAAGGGCAGACAGAGCTCGTTACTACTGAGACGGGCTATTCTGCCTACCGTATCTGTTCAGTTACAAAGGAGCTTGCCCCTAGTGATCCGCTCCAGCTTACCAATGAAGGTTTTGAGAATTCTGATAATTCATGCACTTGGAACATCATCTTCAACCTTGCTATTCCTGGATGGTTGCCGCCCTCGTCCAACCCAGGGGATTATGAAGATGGACCGGTCAGCATTCTTTATTCCCTTCATTCAACAGCGAAACTCGTCTCCACCGATGAACCTTCTTGCAACACCTTGTTTGGAACTAGATTTTGGGCCCCCTTTTGTGTGCCACCTGCACAAAGCCTGAAAATTATTCGAGCTCCCAGATGCGATATCGTCATCAACCGCATCATAACACCGTCCATGTGTTCTTCGTCTTTGTCCCCGACAATCCCGTATAGGACGTTTTTTGTCCAGGTCAATGATAACAGGGCAAACACCTTCCCACCAGATGTGCTCTCCAAAATTCGTGTCGCAGCATCCATTCCTGAGTATGTTGACATAGACGAAGACAAATTACAGCTTCGTCTCCGCGTTCGAGCTGAAGGTTTAGATGCCATTCACTGTCAACGTCTGAGGATGTCCAGTTTTACAATCGACATGCAACAAAAGGAAAAATACCGGTACTGTTCCTTTCCCCTCATACTGCTGTCCCCATTGGACTCATGATTTCGTTACTTACTATCAGAACAAAGCCATCCCGCGAGTATACCCTGCGCTTTCCCGTTCTTCCAGAGTCATCGCAGCCACCTCATCAGCCTCTCCTCACATTGCGCCCTCTTCAGCAGCTTCAGGCCTTGGGAATGCTTCCAGAAATAAAGGAAAATGCAAATGTCGATCGGTCATTTTCCTTGTTGTCTGACGATTCACCTGGGGTGTATCAGTTGGCGGGCGACGGGTATATCTTCGTTCCGGAAACGGAAGATAACGATGAACAATCGTCGCATACTTGGTACTCAATGGAAACCTCCGTTTCCTTCAAACACGCACTGCAATTCGTTAACAAAAGTGAGGCGGACACGGAATGGGCAGGAGGCCGTGTCCTGAGGCCGTCTGGGACAAGTCCGTTATTCCTAGTCCGACACCAGCTGCTTCTTTCGATGATTTGCACGTACGACGTGGAAGGAGATCCAGCGGGGAGGATTACTGCGAAGCTGCAGTTTGGACTTCCGATCTTGTTCGCCCGTACCAAGAAGAATAAGAAGGAATGCATGCATACCACACCTTTCATGCAATCTCGATCGTCCTTGGACCAACAACTAGACACGCCTACCCCTGTGGAAAGTGCTGGCCCCTTGTCTACGCGCTATTATGTGAATACGCTTCCGGCATATTCACAGCTGTTCCATTCAAACGGAGATAGAAAGATAGACTATTCGCTGCCGGTTTACACGCCAGCATCTCGCTTGCCTTCCTCATCTTCGATATGTTTTGATGAAACATGATGGCTGTGTGTATGTCGCACCTTTGTTCAAAAGAAAAGATAAACTTGCAGGAGATCAAGTTGTACCATTGTATCTCGATTTCATCGCCTTGTTATCGACACATTCGTTTCGTTGTTCACTAGGTTCCCTCTAGTCATGGTACTTGTAACATTGCCCTTATTCGTTCCTGTTTGTCGCTTAAAGATAATTCGTAGGTATATACACATATTTTTCTCCTTGTTCAGCAGATTGCATTACATGCTGTTGATAGGTTATCGCTAGATTCGCCCAATTATGGGAACTCTAATCATGTTCTTTTTTGTTTGTTCGCTCAAAGCAATCGTACTTTTTCTAAAACGACCCACGTTTCTACCGGACCGTCACACAAGGCAGCCCAAATCTCTATGCCGTCGAATCCGTTTAATCTATCGGACCTTGCTTGCGTGAGCGATACAGATCCTTGAGGAATTTTGGAGCAATCGACAATTATCCCTCCGCCGTCCACGTTAGGTACAATAGCCCCAATCGTGAACAGCTCCTGTGCAACCCGCTCACGCTCCTCGGGCTCAGAGTCGTCTATATAGTATACAGACATATGTGGAAATGCTGGAGTTTGGGGATCCTCTATCCCTAGATAGTCGTGGATTTGCCTGTGGAGGAGGGATAGCTCCGGGGGAGGTGGGATAGCTCCGGGGAAGGTGTGATCGCGATGTAGACGCTGCGGAAGTAGTGGTCACCAGTCTTCAGCGCATCAAATTTGGCGCGAATTGAGGGCTGCGATTTTGGGATTGATGAAAGGAGGGTTTTGAGGGGTGTTGTGTACGAGACTGTCGCGAGGGTGATGTGGGGATGGAATTCGGGGTATGAGGTATGCGAGGAGGATGTCGATGGGCGGGTGTGCATTAATTGGGACAAGGAGGATGATTGGGCGGGAGCGGGCACGAGCCATAGGGAGAGACCTTCATGTTTTTGAGTGTTTCGAAGGGATGATAGTTGAAGCGCTCACTCACCCATTTGATCACTGGCAAAGAATCCGGGAGTTTGATCAAGAGATTAGATTAGTTCTTACGAGAATTGGCCTTGGTCGCATTAAGTGAGAGGCCAACCGGTTATAACGCATGATTTACCTTCCTTCCTGATAATCAGATGAATTAGTTTTGTAGCATTATGGACTCGGAGCCACCTGAGAGCAAGGCGGCTATAGTACGTGAGATTCGTCTACACTTTCCCTTACCCTTTTTGGCCGTGCCGTTTGCAAGCCTCGTCTGGACTTGACTTGAACCACCATGTTCCCAACCATCAATGTAATCGAGGACTATCTAGAGTCCCTGGAAGACATCGTATACGCCTCGCTTTCTGCTGCAACCCCAGACATCCCTGCCGTCCGTGAAACGTTCAATCGTTTATGGGATGACGTCTCCCGTTTCGGCCCAATCCTCTCTGATATACATGTCCCTAGTCTAGGTGACTTCCACATTCCGCCACCGCCACCACCACCACCCCCTCCGAAATCCATCTGGGAGAAATCTGCAGATTGGTGTTCTGATAACCCATGGAAGGTCGCAGGGATTAGTGTAGGTGTCGTAGGAGCTGGGTTGTTAGTGGGCTATGGGTCGCGTAGAGCTTATAGGAGTTCGAGACATAGGAAAGCAAGAGGTGCAGCTTCTTCCAATGGAAGACGTCAAATTGTCGGTAAGTACATCGTAGTTCTACCGGATGTTATCATTATCACTGACGATTCATGCAGTTGTGCTCGGAGGTGATAGACCACTCGGGTTACCTTTGATTGCAGACCTTGAAAAACAGGGCTTCATCGTTATTGCAAGCGTATCCACATCAGATGCTGTGGATGAACTAGAAAACAGGAGTCACGGGTACGTGAGAGGATTAGTGCTTGACCCTACAGACGTACGCATTCCCATCTTTTCGCTCCATTGCTCAAAATTTGAACTGATGTACGCCAGCCTGCCACTGTTCCCATATTCCTTCGGTCCCTGTCATCGACGTTATCACGCCGGTTTCCGATTAACGCTGGAGGAGATCCTCATGTGTCCCCGTCTTCTCAGCCATATATACACTCAATAGTGTCTCTACTCACCCTTTCTCCGCCTTCACCACTGCCGCCGATGCCTTTCGAGCACCTCTCCCTCGATTCAGCTTATCTCTCATATCTGCAGGCCACGCACATCACTCCTCTTCAAGTCATACAGGCACTCCTTCCCCTCCTCCGTACCTCGCCAGCAAGAGCAAAAGATGCTTTATCCTATAACAAAGGAAAGCAAACTATAGTGGTGTGCCTTCCCATAACAGATTCACGAGTCGGGATGCCTTTTGCTTCGGCTCAGGCCATGAGTGCATCTGCGACCCTACGGGGAATTCAAGTGCTTCGAAGAGAAATCAATATATCTGCTCTATCTGCAACTAGTTCGGACATGATGAAGAATCTTAGAGTCGTCACAATAGACGTCGGTGCTATACAGAATCCAGATCACGCTCAAGAAGTCGACGCACCCATCATGGATGTGCAAAAAACCATGGAAAGCTGGACGCCCTCAGAAAAGATCGCATATGGTCCATCGCTGTTCACTCTCAGTGGGCAGAGTGGTACATCAAGACGACCTAGCGAAGTTTCCACATTTATTGATACAATCGTCGATGTTGTTGGTGGAGATAGAACTACTCGCTTTGGTGGCAGAGTCACAGCGGGCCTAGGGTTGTTCTACAGGTTTAGAAGTTGGATCCGTGGGGATAGGATTTCTGTCGGTGCAGGTGGTATGGCAATCTTATTCTCGAGTGTAATTCGTACTGTTGTTGACAATTCTCCTTCGCTACAGCTGGAACGTATTCGCTGGCTTCAGCTCTTCCAACTTTCATTCTCGACGCTCTGATAAATCTTCCTCACATGTTGATTTCAGTTCGTAACGCTCTCCTACCGATCCCGCCTTCCCAGCCCGTTCGGCCAAGTAAGTTGCCTTCCACTGTTGTCGCCTGCTCACGCCCGTCTGTCCAAACTATGACGCAACTGCCAGGTTTAACCCAACCTGGTTCGCCTGTGGTCTCCGACCAAGATGAACATGCAGATCCTTCCTCGTCAGAGGCCGGTTCCGAAGCTGATGTTGAGAGTAACGCTGGGGACGGATCGGGAGTCGGAGGTAGCTGGATAAGCTTGAAAGAGGGTTTAGTTTCAGGCTCCGAGGTTTCTACAATTAACTAGGGCATTTTTTGAAGTGCTTGCACATATTGTATAAATAAAGTTTGTAAGTCTAGCCTGTTCAATACATCACAACGCAATGATATAAGCTGTTTTGTCTTTTCATTGTGTTCTACGGCAAGGTAATAGGAGGAATTACGATAAAACAGCCTCGTAGACGGGTTTTTGATTCCCAAGTAGCTCATCCAGTCGATTCTCTAAATCATAAAAATGATTATGAGTCACCCATTTCCTTCGCAAGTTGTTCTGCTTTTGCCTTCACATCCTCGATCGTACCAACCTAGATCACATGTGAGATAGTTAAAAGCAGAGGAAGGAGAAACTATTACCATGTAGAAAGCAGACTCAGGGAGTGAATCGTGCTGTCCCGAAAGAATCTCTTTAAATGAACGAATGGTGTCCTTCAAAGGCACGAGTCGGCCTTCGAAACCAGTAAACACCTGCGCGACGGCGAAAGGCTGTGACATGAATCGCTGGATTTTACGGGCGCGCTCAACCTTGTATTGAAGTTGAGCAATGAGCAAATACAAAGAAAAGATAATCATACAGTCAACTTGTCTTCTTCAGACAACTCATCCATACCCAAAATTGCAATGATGTCCTGAAGAGATTTGTAATCTTGCAATATCTTTTGAACGGCAGTGGCAATTTCGTAGTGTTCTTGACCGACCTAGAGAGATAATATGGTCAGAAGACTAAACTAGCAGCATATCGATGGGAAACTCGCAATACGAGGGTCCAGCATACGGGACTTCGAATCCAACGGGTCAACAGCAGGATATATACCAAGTTCGGCAATACTTCGAGATAATACGGTAGTGGCATCCAAATGAGCAAAAGTAGTAGCGGGAGCAGGATCCGTCAAATCATCGGCAGGTACATAGACGGCCTGCACGGATGTGATTGAACCCTTCTTGGTTGTGGTGATACGTTCTTGCCTGGAAATACATTACATCAGTGCTGAAAGAATAGTGATAATAGAAATCGACATACATGCCACCCATGTCTGTGGACAACGTGGGTTGATAGCCGACAGCAGATGGAATACGGCCCAACAAAGCGGAGACCTCAGAGCCTGCCTGGGTGAATCGGAAAATGTTGTCGATGAACAACAGCACATCTTGACCTTCCTCATCACGGAAGTACTCAGCAATGGTCAGCCCAGTTAAAGCAACACGGGCACGAGCGCCAGGGGGCTCGTTCATTTGACCAAAAACAAGGGCCACCTTGGATTCACCCTCGAGGTTGATGACACCAGTCTCAATCATCTCATGGTAAAGATCGTTACCCTCACGAGTTCGCTCACCAACACCTGAGACAACACATTAAAACAGATAGCCAAGACCAATCAGTTCTCTTACCACAGAAAATAGAGAAACCACCATGTGCCTTCGCAACGTTGTTGATGAGCTCTTGGATCAAGACCGTTTTCCCGACACCAGCACCACCGAAAAGGCCAATCTTCCCACCACGAGCATACGGTGCGAGAAGGTCAACGACTTTGATACCAGTCTCAAGGACCTCTGCGGTAGTCGATTGATCAACGAAAGGAGGGGGATCAGCGTGAATGGGACACAGCTTGACTCCTTGAATTGGACCACGCTCGTCAATGGGTTCTCCAATGACATTCATGATTCTACCCAGGGTTCCTTTGCCCACGGGGATCTTGATGGGGGCACCAGTGTCGATCACCTTCTGACCACGGACGAGACCTTCCGTACCATCCATAGCAATGGTTCGGACGGAGTTTTCACCCAAATGAGCAGCGACCTCAAGAACAAGACGACCACCGTGGAAATCCTGAACTTCAAGAGCGTTCAAAATTGGAGGAAGAACGTCGGTGTCGAATTGAACATCAACGACGGCACCAATGACAGTTTTAACTTGTCCGATTGTTGCCGTGACTTCGGTCGCGTACGAACGCGCTGAAAAGATAAATTGGTGGATTCACGGGGTAAATGAGTACAAATAACAGTAATGCAATTACACATAGACATACCAGCCGGCTGTGGGGATGCACGAACCAGCCGAGCATTTATCTGGTGTGCGGAAGGGGGAAAAGTCGTCCTAGAAAGGACAGCAGCAGAAGAGAAAAATGCATTCGTCCTCTTGGCCGAGGAAAAGGCCTTTTTGGCAGAACGAGGAATACGAGTGACCCCACGAGAAGATAACATTGCAGGTTGCGACTGGAGAGTATACGTTGTCAACTACTGCCAGCTCAAGAAATCCTCGTCGCGTTTCCTTTTAGTCTCCGACTTAATCGACCCGGCCAGCCCCGACTCCTCACTTGCAATAATACAGGTCAAATATGTGGTCTCCAGACCGGCGGCCTTTTCTCACATCAGATCTATCAGCGCATTCATTTTGTATCTCCAGGTAAATATAACTTACTTTAGGCAATTATAACTATCGACCAAGAGCACGTGGGCAGATGACAAGGCAGGTTGCGCCACGTGGGCAGATGAAGTAGCGACATGCAGTGATAAAATATATGTCATGTTTTCGTATGGGACTCAAGGTGGGAGATGATGACCTATAGCATTTTGAGCAAGACTTGATAACGGATGTAGATGGAGCCTATGGAAACTCTGATTCACATTCTTTTCCGATATAGTACCGGTGCTGTATGTTAGTCCGGTTACTGGACTAGCTAACATACATGATCTCGCACATGCACGAAACTGCACCGTCCCCCATGGATTTGCTTCAGCCTGCTTATTGGTCACACGTTCCAAATATATACTCCAAAACTAGAATCATCAGATGCTGCTGAACTTCACCAACCGAGAATAGAAATGTCGAAGAATAAATGGTTTGCATACTATATGATCCGAATCGGAGGAGTTCGGACTGCCAGTATATCGGTGACGACCTGATGGAAACTCCACCTGCACGTAGCTCATTACTTGTTCTCATGATATCGAACAAGCTCGGAAGAACTACATAAAGCGTCTAACAATCCTGGAGAACGTCCACATGTGGCCTTCCTCTACAATATTCCCTCATGTCGTCTCCTACCGATACCAAGTCACCATCTATGGAAGGCAAAGATGATAGACGCCTGCACGAAGTCTCAGATTTTGATCTATACTCATACCACGAGAACAGAGCCGGCCGATTAGTCGTTGACCCTCAGTATGTTGCCTTGACTATTTCCCTCTCGAGACTAATTTTTCCATCCACAGAGAGGCAAAGATCGAGTTCGGGGAGGAAATTGCTTCCAGACTCAAATTGACGAGGGACGGGACAAAGGTCTTATGGCCACAACCAACGGATGACCCAGAGGACCCTCAAAACGTATTGCGTCAATAATGTCTAGCCGTTCGTTTTCTGACAAAAACCAAGTGGACTGCGATGCGCAAGAGTATCCAGCTCTTCATTATTACCCTCGCCGCTATTGTCCCAGATTTTGATTCTGGAATCGGTTTGTTAATCTCGGTCTTTTCAAGTTCAGTGTACCAATCTCTGGATCTAGGTATTGCGAGTATATTTGCCTTGGCAAAACAATATAACACCACTTCTGGTGTCATTAACGATTCAACTTCAAAGTCTGTTCACGCTCATCTTGTCGCTGACATTGACTCACAATTACTCAGTTGGAGCATTTTCCTACTCGGATGGGGTGGCATATTCGCAGTAATGCTCATGAGACGCTTCGGGCGACTACCTATTATATTCTGGTCCCAAGTAAGCAACACGGCCCTGACCCGGATAAACGAATGATAACACCCGTTGCTGATGGTATATAGCTCCTGGCGCTGGGATTCCTTATAGGTTGCACATTCAGCCCGAATTTGTCTACCTTTACAGGTGTGCATTTGAACATCTTTGCTTCGAAAAAGGCTGACCGTACCTTGGTAGCGATGCGTTGTCTAACCGCATTCTTTGGGTGAAAACGGCATTTTATTAACCACAAAATAACTAATCTGATTCCTTCCGAAATAGAACATGCCCTCAAGTAACAGTAAGTGCAGATGACCTAAGCAGTTCTTTCTAACAACGGTGCACTCGTTAACGTAGGGATTGTACGTGGTCACAGATATGTATCCATTCCACCTTCAAGCCCGAAAGGTGAGGTATTGTTGGATCCATGATTCTCACCCACTAAAAAGTGATCAGCTCAATATTTGGACGATGGGCTTTATTATCTCGCCTTTCTTATCGCCATTCGCATTCGGGTTTCTTGTAGCGAGGGCTAAGCGAGTTGATACTATGTCTTACCAATAAGGTGTTAACATTTTCTTGTAGTTGGAGATGGTCATACGCAACGGGCTCTTTGTATGGCCTGGTGGTAGTTCTGTTAATCGTGTTTTTCGGGGAGGAGACGTAAGTGCACTCTCGAGCACTGCAAAAACCCTACTTATTTTTTCAAGGATGTATGATCGCACTTTAAAACCCATTCCTCCGCGTCCAACGCAGGGAATGCGGTACCGTGTCGAGACTGTTATTGGATTGACAGGGTTAAAGATGGCCAAATATCGCCCTTCTTGGTTTCAAGCAATCTTCTCCATCGTTAATATTATATGGAGGCCTCATTTGCTAAGTGTGCTAATCTTCGAGGTACGTTGCGTATTCCTCGGCAGGAATAACATTAAAAGATACTACAGGGTGCCTTATTTGGCTTCGGAATAGGGATCAACGTAAGGTCTCAGACCTCTGTTTAATAAGATTCGCTGCTCACCTCCTCCCTGGGGCCTCCCCAGGTTACAAACGCCGTATTTCTAGCGATTCCAAAACCACAGGGCTATGGATTCAGTCAATATGCTATAGCCGGTGCCTATGGGACTCCGATTGTATGTTTCTCTTTCCTCTATGATTCGAGTGTCGGCTTACAATGATTAGGTTGCAGTGTTAATCGGAGAAGTCATCGGTCGGTATGTTAATGACGCAATTATGACGATCAGTATCAGAAGAAACAATGGCGTGTTTGAGCCCGAAAGTCGGCTTTGGTAGGTTTTGATCCTCGATCCTCGGGCGACAGTTATTAAGGAACTCTTGCTTTGTATTCTAGGACTTGTTATATCGCAATGCCCTTGTACATTTGTGGCTTTGTACTTCTTGGCGCTTCGTTCCAAAACGGTCTGAGTATTGGTGCGCTCATTATGGGATGGGGTATTGCTGAAGTTGCAATCATGATCAACACTGTCGCAATTTGTAAAGGATTCATTGCAATTTCGAGTCTAATCTACTTCTGATATACTACTTTTCAAGATGCGTACTGCAATAATTGTTTCCCTAGATTCCAGGTACGTGACTAGAGTCTTCGGATCTGTTTGTCAGTCCAACTGACAGGCTCATAGGGCGAAATCAGCGCTCTCATTAATTTGTTCAGGACCTTGGGTGGATTTTCTGTGGCCTATTTCCAAATCCCATGGGCGGAGAAGTATGGCGCATTACAGCCGTTTGGCGTAGAGGCTGCGTGAGTAGTATTGCTCACCTACATATTTTTCCGAGCTGGTTCTTCTACTGATGTTTTTGTTTAGAATTGTGGTTGGGCTGTTCCTCTTCGTTGTACCGGCACTACAGTTAAAAGGGAGTTACCTCAGGGTAAGTCGTCGTCGTCTACTGCTGTTATTTAATTGACCTTTTGCTAGGAACGATTCTCGTTATAAAAACCAGCTGCTTCTCTGCTTGTGTTTTATTCAGTGGCCTCGCTAATCGTTGATTCTGCTTGAGATGTTTTGTCAACAACAAACCAATTTCTCTCTATTCATGACATCACTATTGTTTTCAGTAACCACTACAGCTATGGCAGCTATCACGTTAACAGAGAAAGGTTCTTTGAGCTCGTTTGCGTCGACAGATCAAGAAAAAGAGACAAGAGAGACAGAGACAGAGACAAATACATTATTGCAAGACGTTCGGCACCTGAATCCTGATAGGCTTGGGAGGCGAAGCATCCAAATGTCGATAACAGTCATCATAAGGGCTATGAAAATCGTCGTATGCCAACCTGTGTCTGCATCGCAGAATTGAACTAGCCAATCAGAGTGGTGAGAAGTTCGAGAAAACGCACTTGTCCCTCATATGCTTCGGGATGGCTTCGAAAGACAGGTAGAGCCTGCATCGGTAACAGCAGTAGTCTGGCGTGAAGAACGATACCATGTCGAGGATGTCTGCGCTTGTAATTGGGAATGGGGAGTTGAGTATTGACCAGTCTGTTACCTCCATCGTTCCCTCGTGGATATTGATGCTGTGAGCTACCTGAAGACTATGTATGAAGATAGACATATTGATAGAAAGGAAAAAAAATTACTGCCGCGTCCCAGGACATGACAAGCTGACCCTCAGGAGTTGAGCACAGCGAGCAGACAAACCAAAAGTCAAAGTCATTCATCATTCGAGACGTGGTGTCGTCAGGATCCAATCCTGCGGCTTGGACAATTATATATGCGGCAGCTGATGCACGGTCGTTGAATGTTATCCGATCCTCTTGAAAGTTCCAAGGCTGTTGATTGAGTGTTGCAACCAAACTTTGGTAAAAGTCCGCCTTGGTATCATTTGGTTCTGTAACGTCTTCTTGCAGACAAGTTGCACATCGATGAACTAGCACTCTTGGATATCCGATTGGATCTTGACATTTCCGAGTGCAAGTGAAGAATGTGGTAGCGAGCTCTAGCCGACTAAGTGAATCGAGTGACAAATCATTGTCAATAGAAGGCATCATTTGAACGAGTTTATTTGATGTGCGCTGTCTCCAGGATTCTGCTAGCTCTGAGAACAATTGAGAAAGTTCGTTCATAAGTTGTTCAGTAAACTCGGTTCCAGGAGGCATAAGGAGACAAGACTGAATGTTTTCCATGCAGCAGAAATCTGCAAGAGAAGGTTGAGGTTCGTCTACAGAACGAGTGCTTATAAAAGTATCGCGTAATTTCCCTATTAGTGCAACACGTTCTGAGAGCTGGGCTGTTGAGCTGGAGGCATTACGCTTGGCCCTGACTGTCTGCAAGAAAGCTATGATGTCATCTTTGATCTTCTTCCAAACTGAGGTTGATAAGGCTATCTCAACAATTTGTGAATGCTTTGAATGACGCACTTCTATCACTGAGCTCCCTTTGTCTGTTGACTTCTGGAAGACGTGTAAAGACTCGTTCAGTGGCTTCATCCATTGACGCAATTTCGTCTGCCCAACCGAGGTCTTCGAGTTTTTCTATAATTCTTGAAATCGACGGATTCAAACAACAGAATGAAAAGTATGAGTGAACTGACGATCTCTTTCGCTTGTCCCGAGCATCGACGACTGCAACGGAATGACTCTGGGTCAAAGAATCTTGCCATTGCTTGTATTCGTCGGTATACTAGGAGCTGTCGGATCTACCGTATGGGTGTATTAAATGATACTGACCTTGATTTTCATTGCTATCATTGCTTTTCTCGCCTCTAGAAATCTCGTTTGAGCATCAGGGTCCTGCCAGTGAGATAATCTCCTGCTGTTAAACTCTTCGATGTCACAAGGTCGAAAGAGTCTCCCTGAACAAGCATGAACATAAAGACGAATAGAGCATCATGCAAGAGGAGTTCACCTCTGACAGTGGTGATGTAAGGAACGTAACACTCGTAGGGGTATGGTTCCGAATCGAAACCGCTCACGACATAACTTCTAAAACTAGAAGACACAGAGTCAGTTGAATTGTTAGACACACGGCTCCACATACTTTTTCGTTAGGCAGTCCATACAGCATCTTAGGCGACATAACCAATACACGTCAGTCACACAGGGAAGAAGGCATAACTGAATATTTGTGATTAGCGGAATTTGATATAACGACGTGAATGCCTACATCGCAATGAGGGTCAAAAGTCAAATCAGTATACTGAGGCTCTGTCAGATCAGGAGGGCACGGGGGCAGGCCAACCACATCCGCCAAAGCACTTTCCCAGACAAAGCGCGAGAGACGACTCATGAGCATACTTCGGAGACGTTTTGAGGTCCGGGCAAGGTTCAGAAGGTCCAAAGGAGCGAGACTGCAAAAGATCTGAACATGAAGCTGTAATGATTATCATTCACCCATTCACGACCTGGATCGACCAACCTGTAGGAGAACATCGGAAGGGAGACCTTCTAACTCGCTCCGGGCACTAGTAGAAACTTTTCGCTTGTTCAACATCGCGATGAGAGGGCTGCTGGAAGTTCGCCGGGCCCACTGTGGCTTCCTGCCACAGTCGCCGGAAGGGATACAAACGCTCTCGGGCCGCGTGGCGCAGGCGAGATTTACACTGTAGCTCCGACAAAAATTATTTTCGCTAGAACACGGGCGAACAACTCTGAAATTCCCTTTACAGTACGTCGTAGAGCCCACTATAACAACAGGATATCTACTTATCTTGACCCGATATCGACTCGATGTGTGGTATCCTCGGTTTGCTCCTCCATGATGCAGCTCTAGACACTGCGTCCGAAATCTGTGAAGGACTATCTTTGTTACAACATAGAGGTCAAGATGCGTGCGGCATTATTACTTGTGGACCCAAGGGCCGCTTCTATCAGTGCAAAGCAAATGGAATGGTTCGAGATGTCTTTGACACAAACTCTCTTGCAAGATTAACCGGAAGCATGGGAATTGGACATGGTAGGTTTTGTATCTCCCTTGATCCTAACTCGAAAATTGACTGAATTCCCTTAGTCCGTTATCCTACCGCTGGCAGTTCTCATCATGCGGAAGCCCAGCCATTCTACGTCAATTCCCCATATGGAATTGTATTTGCCCACGTATGTTGAATCTATCAATTGGTCACAAGTTAATGGCTAAAGTGAGCTGATAGAATGGTAACCTCATAAACAGCCACTCGCTAATGCAGTATTTGGATGCCACTGCCCACCGACACATCAATACATCTTCTGATTCGGAGTTGCTTCTCAACGTCTTTGCGAACAACCTCCAACAAACAGGAAAATTCAGGATAAATGAGGACGATATATTCGGTGCCATCGGTGGTCTGATGGAGCAATGCAAAGGCGCTTATGCCTGTGTAGCTATGTTGGCTGGTTTTGGCATCATTGCCTTCAGAGATCCTAACGGCATTCGTCCCGTGGGGATGGGTACTCGAAGGAGCTCCGCCAATTCTGGCAGGGACTATTTGTTCGCTAGCGAAAGTGTTGTGGCAGACGCAAGTGGCTTCGCTGATTGGGAAGACGTGAGACCTGGTATTGCCTTTCCCGCTTCATCTAGTCGTCGGGCTGACGCACTCGCATTAGGTGAAGCTATCATAGTCACTCGAACATCTGTTTCACGTCGACAGGTGTCTAAACCTGCTACATTTGCTCCAGATATCTTCGAATACGTCTACTTCGCTCGACCTGACTCTGTTTTGGATGGAATAAGTGTCTACAGGAGTAGAATGGCTATGGGGGATGCCTTAGCAGATGAAGTCAAACGTGTCCTCTTAGAACACGATTTGTCTGTTGATGTCGTCATTCCTGTGAGAACCTTTTTCTTTCCCTGAATACTTCGTCGAATGCATGACATCCTTAGGTGCCAGATACTTCCAGGGTGGCAGCTTTGAATCTAGCTCAGAAGCTTTGCCTTCCCTACCGGGAAGGATTTATCAAGAACAGGTACGTGGGTCGTACCTTTATTATGCCTGGACAGCAAATGAGGTAGGTTTTTCTTTGCCGCAAAATATTCCTTAATACTAAATACCAATTAATCAGACGTAGGAATGTGCGACGCAAGTTGAACGCTATGGCGCTGGAATTTTCTGGGAAGAATATCCTTATTGTAGACGGTAAATGTTGTCCCATTTTTGGCAGATTTGTAACTGACCATTATATGATAGATTCGATTGTACGAGGAACGACGTCAAAAGAGATAATACAAATGGCCAGGGATGTCGGTGCAAAAAAAATCATCCTGGCTAGTTGTGCGCCTCCGATACGGTGGGTGATAATAGTTTGCATAGCATGTCTAACCGACTGAAACCCTTTGAGATACTCGAACGTGTATGGGATCGATATGCCATCTCGCTCGGAACTTGTAGCTCACGGAAGAACAGTCCAAGCCATCTCAAAAGAAATCGGTGCCGACCTTGTGATTTTTCAGACGCTTCCTGATTTAATAAGCTCTGTCCGGCAATTCAATCAATCCATAACTATGTTCGACTGCTCTGTGTTCACCGGTGAATATGTTACCGGTGGGGTGGACTCGGAATATCTGGATCATCTAGAGCGCAGCAGATCAGACAATATGAAGATGAAAACGAACAAGTATGGGGATTTAGTGGAATGTGATGTACAAATAGATCGAAAGGTAGCCGGCGAAAACCAAGAGCTTTCTCTGGGAACTATTACGCCTGTGCATGGGGCTGACGATACTGTAGGCTTGCATAACACCTGGAACCTTAACGTAGATCTGACAGGAGTTTGACATTGACCTTTAACGTCCAGTAAATGTTTTTTTTATATATTTTGTATAATCTAGAATCATAGAACTGTAAAGCTGCAGTCCGAGAGTGATGACATCGCGCGACGGTGATGTTCAATCTTCAACCTGATAATTTTAGCTTGAGCTTTTTCTTCTGCCACGCTCCTTTGACTTCTTCATGTCGATGCCTTCTGTTGCTACGGTCTTCAGGCTGCTGGCTTTCCTAACATCTGCGGCTGTGGCCGCTGAATACGCTTGGAACGGACATACTACGCCAGGTACACGAGTGCCGTCGTCCTTTACTCCTTTCTATGTTCCTCCAGGTGCAAAAAGCTACGATTCAGCCTCGCCTCTGATTCACTACTCAGGAAAGTGGACAGACTCCTTCTCTTCTGCATACATCCAGAACACCTTGCGCTCAAGTTCGGAGAACAAGTCTTCTATTACTTTCTCTTTCTCTGGCACTGGGATTGAATGGTTTGGGAACAAAGACAACAGGCATGGTATTGCTGATGTCTACATTGACGGAAAGTTTACCCAGACCATCGACGCCTGGAATCAAGTTCCCTGGAAACAACAGCGTCTCTTCTGGAAGTTCGACCTGAAATATGGGAAGCATACTCTCAAAATTCTTCACACTGGACGCAAGAGGACAGATTCTCGAGGTTTTCTAGTTGATATAGATGCGCTTGTTGTCACAGGCGGCACAGCTCGGCGGAGTATTAAGGATGGGCACTCGTATCTTGAAGCACGTTCTGAATCAGGCTGGACTCTTGTTCAGAAAGGCTCTACTGGTGTCCACGCTATGCAGCTTGCTATTATCTCAGATTCACATGCTATTATAATCGACAAAGTCGAACATAATCCTCTTACAGTCAATGGTCACCCTGCTTGGGGAGCTCTTTATAATCTCAACACTCACTCTGTCAAACCTCTTTCGATGAAGTCAAACTCTTTCTGTGCTGGCGGTACTTTCATAAGCAATGGTACGATGATCAATGTTGGTGGAAACCCAGTCGTCGAAGATCATACTTCCGCTGCCGATTTTGGCGACCTCAACGGGTTGCAAGCTGTTCGGATTTTCGAACCATGCGACCTAGAATCCGTTGAAGATTGTGACATATACGAAGATACATCGCATCTTCGTATTGCTAGTCCTCGCTGGTACAACACGGTACTTCGGATCGCAGATGGCAGTGCCATGATTATCGGAGGATCGAAGAAAGGTGGCTGGATCAACAACAGTACAGTCAACAATCCTACCATCGAGTATTTTCCGCCCAAGTTCGATGGAGTGCCTGTCCATTCTCCCTTCCTCGTTGATACACTCAATTCCAATTTATTCCCTATCGCATTTTCCCTTCCGGACGGCACCGTGTTCATGGCAGCAAACAACGATGCGATGATATACGATTGGAGGTCAAACACCGAACGCCGACTGCCGCGGATCCCCAACGGTGTGCGCGTGACTTATCCGATGACTGGTACTGCATTACTCCTTCCACTCTCACCAGACACCAAATACACTCCGGAGGTTCTTCTTTGTGGCGGCTCCGACATAGATGACACTAAAGCTAGTTGGGAAATTTCCTCTCAGGACTCTGCCTCTTCTCAATGTTCCCGGATGATCCTTACGGAAGAAGGCATAGCAAAGGGCTGGGAGGTTGAACAGATGCCGCAAGCTCGCGTTATGCCAGATGCTGTGCTTTTGCCAACAGGCGAAGTTGTAATTGTAAACGGTGCGGGAACTGGTGTATCTGGATACGGAAATGTTCTTCAGCAAGTGGGCGCTTCTAATGCCGACAATCCAGTTCTTTCTCCTGTCATCTACGACCCCTACGCACCACCTGGGAAACGTTTCTCAACAGAAAGCATGCCGGCAAGTGAAATACCTCGTATGTACCACTCTGTTGCAACTTTGACTCCCCACGGCGAGGTAATAATAGCGGGTAGCAACCCCAACTTGGACCGAAGTGAGGTGAAATTTGGAACAGAGTATCGCGTCGAGTGGCTTGCCCCACCGTATATACAGAAGGGTCGTCCCTCTATCATGGAAGGTTTTCCAAAGAAAATCGGGTTCGGAGAGAAAATCAAAATCACCTTAAGCCCTGCGGTGCCATTTCTTAGTAAGAATGTTCAAGGTGCGCAGAATTTCCTTGATTGCTTGGAATAAGCTTAGGTCATTTAACATCCGCTAGTTTCTCTCATGGATCTCGGTTTCGTGACGCATGCCGTGCATGCTAATTCTCGCCTTGTCTACTTACACGCTTCTGCTTCATCTGACGGTGAACTAACAATCACAGGTCCACCAAATGGGAACATTTATCCTCCAGGTCCAGGATGGATCTATGTAGTAGTTGATGGCATTCCAAGCGTTGGCGTTAAGATTATGGTGGGAAGCGGAGAAAATCCACCCATGAATGACTGAGATCAAGTTGGTAATTTCTTCATTCAGCTTGGACAACTCGTATTGAATCTTTCGCAGACATGTCTACAACAAGTGCGAATCAATGAAGGCTACCCAAGACAAGACTATGGCGGACACACTGTTATCTGAGCAATATATTTAGCTTGCTTACTATTTTGTTTTACATCTCACAGCTTAGTTACTGTTTTCCCACTCTTTGTTCATGTAGCACACACCTAACGCGATGATAACAATCCATACTATTTTTCAAGACATTCATGAAATTACAACGCTCGCTGTCGCATGCGGCTACTAACTGTACGTAGGCCAGCATACACCTTCCCTGGAGGTGACCCTAAGATGAGAGATACGATAGCATCACGGGCAACTTTGATATTTTGGAAGGACCCCATGATATGGATTTTTCTGAGCCAAAAGATTAAGAAAAGAAAGTTGATGTGCTTGCCCGAGACTTACGTGTCAGCCAATACGATACGCGTACGACTTGCGTTCTCGATTGTAAATTTAGTCTTCCCGTCTTGACCGGCTATACGACCTGTATTTGGCGAGGCTTAGTTGAAGCAACATTACCAATGAAAAAGCCGCTGACCGATTGCACGGGCAAGGTGATCTCCTTGTAGTGTTTTTACATCTTTGATTTCGAACGAGTCAAGATACAGGTCGTCTAGTCGTAGAAGTGCGATTGCATCCTAGAACGACATTAGACGGTCCAAATAAAGCTTCGCCGGCCGTATCTTACATTGACATCGAATCCGAGGGAATATGCCTTGACAAAGTCGGCACCCTTTTGCAATGCCCCGATTTCTTTAGTGTGTTTGGAAGTCTATAGACATGGTTAGCGTATCAGATGGATAAATGGGTTTGGGGTGGCTACCCACTCGTATTTCGACACATTTTCGCGGGACATTCATGCGCACTTGTAGTCCAAGGATTTCTGTCAAGGGCCCGAAAATATTGATCCAGTCTTTTTTAAGGGGTGACAGTCTATGTGGAGGGATCGCAATCCGTCTCATCTCTGACTTGAGAGAAGTTTGGAGGGCATTAGCGGGTAGTGGGGGGAACGATGGCGCCGCTGTTTCGGATGGTAGAGAAGTGGGGTCGGTATCGATCATGATTTCTTCGTCTTGATCGTTGGTTTCCGCTGCTGTTGGTATTGGGAGATTGGAAGCGTTCTCTTCCTCCTGATCATCCATTTGTTCATCATACTCGTGAGCTTGAGTGGGATCGCAGACCACTGCGGGTGGGTTCTTTTTCTTTTTTGAAAGTGATCTCCTGGTTTTACCGCGTGCAGTGGAGGTGCCAGGTTCTGGCTGAATGGCAACCATTATCGTTACAAGACCGAGGGCAAAATGTCGAAGGACGAAGGTATGGCTATCTCGTGCCGAAAAAAAAAACTGTTTTTAGGAATTGAAATTGGCCACTATTTTCCTCTCATGTCATTTTCCCAGGCGTTAATCGCAACGATATGAACTCTAGCGGAGATCAAGGTCATTTCTCAGTCTTTTCGCTGATTCAGTTTTGATACATTCTCAGCAGCTCTGAAGGACCCATTGATAACACGCTCTCCAGGAGCATCACACACTAGTTCTAAACTAACGTCAGAACAGATCAGAAACATTTCTAAACGGTTGGGTGAAATCTTGGGTGACGAAGATGGCAATACGAACGGAGAAGCAGTGATCCAGAACGAGAAGGGTGAGGTATGAGTATAGCCATGTCTCTGAAGCATATTCTTAGACAACATCTCAAGATCCTTAACGAAGAAAATCTGCCCATCATAGAGATTAGCGAACCTCTACCCATAGACACTGATTTTGGCACAACCACGCCTGGGGCACCTCTGATGCAAGACCAGTCGAACTCTCTGCCATTGTGGGCTCTTTCATCCGCCCAATTACAGAGGCGTCGTGCCGAAAGGGATCGCATACTCGATATCTTGGAAGAAGAAGAACGAATTGAGCAAGAGAGGGAAGAGCGTAGAGAAGAGGAAGAACGACAGAACGCATTGAGGAAACGGCGAGAGGCCGCAAAGCGCGATCTGGACGGCCTCAAAGCTGCACGAGATCTGCAGAAGAAGATGGGGCGGGCTCTTATCCGCAATATGGCAGAAATGCGTGAAAAAAGGGAGGCGCAGAATAATGAACAGCTAACTCAAGATACAGAAGCAGAAAAAGAACGAAAGGGTCTGAAGCCGCGAAAAAGTGTGACGTTCGCTCTACCTGCTGAAGGTGGTGGAGAACCGAAGGAAAGGTTGAAGCCTATTGGTTCAGAGTCTGATTTCGACTGGGGTGACGTAGCTCCGGCTCGATTGTCTGCAGCAATGCGTCCTGGCATGTCTCCTGCTAGGCCCATGAAGACGACCGTCGTTGAACGATTTCCTCAGTCTATACAATCCACTAGCGTGATCTCGTCAGAAGGAGATTCTGATGATGAATCCGTTCCACACTCACCTTTCGCAAGCAGTGATGAGACCGGAACACTTCCCCATGATGTTAGTGAAAATACCGACGATTCTACTAATGGCGATGGCAATGGTTTTGAACCGTTACCAGAAGAATTTGATTTAGACATCGCTCAGCATCAGCGTGAAATCGCCCTCCATTATTACGAACAGCGAAGCAAAATCGGGGCTCGGGCTGCTGCTGCGTTGACATCTCATAATTACGACCCAAACGAAGATCCTTGGGATCAGCCGGCATGTCGTTTTCAGTCTTTCCAGTATTGTGACCTAAGGATTGTAATTTATTCAGGAGGTGCCTTTAGAAGCAAGTCTTGCTGGCAGGCGGCCAAAGCCTGCGAAATCGCGCTTCAAAGCCGGTCGTCTTGGCAGCGCTTCAACTTCTCTTGAAGGTTCTATCCTTCCGGTCTCCCAATCGCACGCAGTCCGGCGTGCTATCCGCACCGGAAAAGTCGAAGGAGGTAATCTCGTTGGAAATGACGAGAGCGATAACGATGAGGAAGAGATGAAGGCAATATTAGCTTTACTTCAACAAGGAGATGCTGTGAACGTTGGGTCGGCGGTAGCAACTCCGTCCAGTTCTGATCAGATACCTTCACAGGTCCAGCCTGCCAGCGAGAATCATACCACCTCAAGGGTGGAGAGCAAGCCTAAACCCTCCAAGTTCAAGCTCGCTCGAAAGGAAGCCTCAGGCTCGACTTCTTTGGCGCCGGTGGCACCGCACTCTCAAACGATCAGATCTTCAGTATCCAGGATAATACCTCAATCTGATCAAATCCCTATCGTACCTTCACATGTTGAATACAGCATTACAAAAGCAGAGCCCGAGTCGTTTTCTATCCGAGAGGATATGCACAGCCCAGGGGTCCCTAATGTCCTATGGAAATCGCCCGTTTCTGATACAGTCATGGAACGGATGCCTGTTCAATCCCATTCTTTATATGGACAGCGTGTTGCGATACCCAGTGTATCTTCACGAACTCAAGGATGCACCCCACCTGCTACTGATTCTGCACCTCAGCCACCAATAATATTAGACTCGCCATCCTCTCCCCCACCATTTCCTTCCAATTCAACATCGTCCATCGCCTCTGTCTTTAACCCTGATGCATTTGTTATAAGCTCTCCGTCATTTCCGCCTCTCCCAGACAGGTCCAGTGTCCAGAGCACTTCGCATACGGTTCTGATGCCGGATGAAGTATGAGAGTGTACAGGAACGCAGGGTGCGTGGAAATTGTCGGGGAATATCAAGGAGAAGATTTCCAGGTTTGCAGCTGACCGAATGTAACACCAGTATTTCCATTCCCAATCCGAAGTTGTTCCGTGACTATTGAACGCCTTGAGTGTTTGCTTCGACTTTTTCTGACTTGCAGTTCAGTCTTCATCCGATTTACGAGATCACTATCACCATAAATCTATCCATAGTCGACCCTTATGCGACCTTGTAACCTTCCCCTAATCTATGCCTGCTAGTGTCCTGGGTTCTATCTGTATCTCCAGCTCTAAGTGGTTTATGGCTGGTTTATTGTCGCGACAAACGATGTTATTTTACGGGACATTTCGATGAAACAGTGAGCATCAACAGACTCCCAGTGCACAGACCTTGTTTGCTCAAGCGTGCACAAAATAGCAGTGATTATTGCATTCTGCATGACCAAGCTCCCAGTTGATTGTATAAACCATGAACGAGAAACAAATTACTCGATTTCTTCGATGCCTCAGTTTGCGACTCATTGAGAGAATCTGGCAGATCACTGGTGGCTGTACGCTTTTGGTCACAATGATGTGATGCGTGACATCCTGACACTTTCGGCCGAGCTGGTCGATTTCAAGCTCAGAGGCAAAAGAGTTCCGACCAACACTATCATGTTCGCTCGTCTGGTGGGTAGCACCAACAGATACGCACCTGCGACTTGTCATCGACGGGCATATTCGTTTTTTTCTTCTAAAGCGGGTGGGGGAAGATACTTCAATTCAGCCAAACCGCACAATTCGAAAGTTGTAGCTGGGAGCGGGAAGGCCAAGGCGGAACCTGCAAACGGCGATGATGGGGTGAAACCTTCTCCTTCGTCCTCCGCTGGAGGAGCTGAAGAGACCTCTGCGCGTGGTACTCCAGAAACTTGCAATGCTTCAATGCGGAAACCAGCATCTGTGCAACGGCCCGTTGAACATGCACCGATAACACCACACGACCTCAACCTCCACAGTTTTTTTTCTGTTCACAGGCCGCTCCTACTTCTCTCCCAGCCGACTTCTACTCTCTTTGAAACACCTCCCGCTGTAAATTTTACTGCACCGCCACAGAATAATGCCCATGATGTTCCTCCTGTCCTGACAGGTGTAGGAAGCTTTGAAGATATTCCGGAGGCTTCACCAGAAGCAGATGCCGATACGGCACGGCTCCTAGCTAGAGCTCTGGTTGTTAATAGGCTAGGCGCAACGGTTAGCTGGGAACGTACGTTGAAACAGTTGGGATTGGACGTTGATGGAGAGAGAGAAGTAGAGCACGAAGCGTTGATGGACGATTTTAATGCCTATATGGATAGCACAAAGAGGAAGCGCAGGAGGAAAATGAAGAAGCATAAGTGCGTTGTTATACTCCTATCTTCACATCGGTTTTTACTGACCAAGTGTTATTGCTTCAGGCTGAAGAAGCGTAGGAGGGTATGTTCAATCTTTTTGCTTCCTGTGTCGTCTACTGAAGTTATGTCTCTTGACAGCTTCAACGGGCTCAACGGATTAAGATAGGCAAATGACTGACGTTTAGATACCGGTTCTTCTATCTGCACCGTCAACTAATACAACCTTGCATGTTTCGAAAAGCCAAACCATTAATTCATAATAAAATTACAATAAAAGGTACGTAATTTGTCAAGGTAGCACTAAGTTACAGTCACCACTTGTCCCCTTCCATCTTTGAGCACCACAACTTCACAGTCAATCTTTTCTTTTGAATCCAGAGAATGAACATCGGTTGGGTCAGTCGGATCAGTTTTGATCTATTGAATCACGACTTTCAGTGACATGACTCTACTGAAAGACCATGAAAACGCACCTTTCGCTTTTCCATGAATGATCTTCCCAGAACAACATCAAAATGGCTCTCTTCAGCTAGATAGACAGTATGTGTTGTTGTGATGGCAGATTCTGCCCGTTCACCTTCAGGAGTTAATACCTGCAACCGTATTGGCCAAGTACCGATACTTATTTATACCTAGTCAATATACAAATACGGGTTGGGGGAGAATGTCAATGTACGTACTTGACTAGTCCACCATATCCATAATGGCCCAACGCGGCGTCTTTGGGAATGAACCCGTGGCGGACGGCAAACTTGCGGGACATGTACACATGTCGGTACCCACTTTTAAGCAGCATGCGAACATCGTTTACAGGGCCTATACTTCCTTTGATAGTCCTCACGCCATTTTCATTGTGAAACTTGTCAAACTGTTTGCGAAAGGCTGGGACATCTTCTGCAGGGTTTCCACCCTTGGATTTACGAGATTTATTGGTTTTGCTTGTCTTTGAGCTGCGCAGGCTACGCGTACGAAACCCGTCCTCGAAATCAAGTTGAGAAAGGTGCGGGTGTTCGAGGAAGAGGTAAAAGGACGTATTTCGGTAGGCTGGTGGGGTCGGGAGGGGCACAGAGGGATTCCGAAGGTGGAGGGTTGTGGATGGGGCCGAATCAGGGTGCGATGATTTTTGACGCCATACAAATATAGTATAATCCGATTCTGTTCGTGATCCGGTTTAGGTCTCAAATTAGGAGGTAAGGAGAGAAAAAGTGCAAACCATCATCTAACTGCCAGAAGGAGTCGTTCCATTGGTACTTTAGCCAACCTGGAGCGACACGCTCGCCATGATAATCGGTATGTGCCTTTCTGCTAAGTTTGTCATACAGGTCTAGCAGAGAATCCTGAGTAACTGGTTCAGTAGTCGTTAGCTTCAAGTGCAGTATCCACAAGTGGGATGGATGGACCACAAACTTGAGTGTATAACTGCAAACGAAGAGGTAGGTGTGTGGACATTGACAATTGATGGTTCAGACATGGTGACCATAAAAAAGAGAGAGAAGGAGTATGATGACCTGAACTAAATTAGTAGTAAGTGTTCTATTACCGATTCACCTGTCACGTGTTCACGGAAGGTGACGCGTGACGTGACCCCAGAAGTCGTTGCGATTGTGGGAATGGACTCGTATTTTTCCTTCCGTCTTCTGCAAAGCGCTCGTTGTTTCTTCGACCAAGGATCATCAAACTACGTGAGGTCGTATCGATATGTCAGACCCTTCTTCGCGCGCAAAAGCTTGGCCCCTTGCTAATTCAGAACTCAACAACCAGGTATATACACCCTTGGAATACTAATCAAGTTCAGACTCAATAAATGTTTTTGCATAGATCCTTGAACTCGTCGCTCAGGCTGGTCAGTATAAACAGCTAAAGAAGGGTGCAAATGAAGGTATGATTTAGTTTTCTTTTCGTGCGTATTCTTTATCTAGCCTTCTTTAGCAACGAAAACTCTGAATCGCGGTATCGCTGAAGTGATTATTCTTACGGCGGACACTGAGCCTTTGGAGATCCTTCTCCATCTGCCACTGGTTTGCGAAGAGAAGGTATGTTTTTTTATTCTCGTGTACTCTGGCCCTCCATTTATCTCTCGCTTGTAGAACGTCCCATACATCTTCGTCGAATCAAAGGCCGCATTGGGTCGTGCATGCAATGTCTCAAGACCGGTAATCGCAGCGAGTATAACTACCAGCGAGCACAGAGAGTTGCAGAGCCAACTTGAGACGATCAAAAAAGCGATCGACAAAATCATGGTGTAGTTCGATAGCGCATTATGCTAGTACAAAGACAGCACAACATTGGTAGAACGGACAATCGAGCAACCCTGTAATAAGAAAAGTCTACTTTGGTATGTTGTCTCGTGCCTGCTGTCGTATTTTTCGTCTTCAAGGGTGTTGGTGTGAGCATGAAAGCAAGCAAATTAGAACAGTGACCTACTCGTAGGCGACCTTATCGTTCCTATATATGAAAACCATATTAGCCAGGTAGGTGGGATACGACAAGCACGTACTTGAACATGGTGTAAGCATCACTTTGAGCTGGGTCATTCACATTAGGATCGTTCAGCAACTCTTGTATACCAAGCAAAATCTTATTCTTCCATGACTAGGCGTTCGATAAGAGGCAATTACTGCAAAACGCACTTGTTTAATGGTAATCGCAGGTTTCCAAGCTTTCTCTTCATCTAAGATAGAAAGACACACCGTCCCCGAAGGGTATACATTCGGGTGAAACAGTGCTGGGGTGAACTTGCCTGTGTAATCAAGAATCACCATATGTCTTGACGCTACGCATCGATAAATGACTCACATTTTGGCGGCTTCGAAGGGTAATCTTTGTGGCACAGGGCGCGCATAAGCACGTCGGGATTAGGTTTGGCGCAGGCAGGACAAAAACCTACCTTCGGGGAAGATCATGGAAAGCTTGTAGATCCCTCCTTCCCAAGGTGTCTGACAGCATACTGAATTAGGGCCTTGCAACGGTGTGCATAGCAGAACGGGTAGACAGTACGTTCTGTTTTCCGGGAATGCCAACTTCCCATTCCATGAGGTTCATGGATCCATCTGCAGATTTAGTTGGCTTGGCGTAGAATCCCTGTTATCCAGCATATCAATGTCGGAGGCGGATACTATGAGGTTGAGCAGAGTTTACAAATGGATGGTCCTTTCGCCATTGTTTGCGTTCCTCAGCGAGGCGCGTTCTGCAGATTCCGGACATTTGATTCGACTGAGGACTTGTGAGTTGAGCAAGACGCTGAGCGGGAAGGTGGTTGAATTAAGGCGGTCTAGACTGCCTGTTTTGTTACTCATGTTCCGTTCAACTCTGTGGATTTCGATTTCGAGTTAGCCTGTTGTTAAGGCGAAAAATTCTTGCTGCATTGAATATTGTTCTCGTCCCCTCTAGCACGAGAAGCAACTCTAGGTATCTTCCAAAATATGTTATACATTCATTGTAACCGCCAGTTGCAACCCAGCGAGGAACAGTGCAAGACACGCTCACCCTCCTGCATG
This sequence comes from Sarcodon sp. MG97, assembly GCA_003313065.1. NCBI lineage: Eukaryota > Fungi > Basidiomycota > Agaricomycetes > Thelephorales > Thelephoraceae > Sarcodon > Sarcodon sp. MG97. Next base: position 41,791 of record QGOD01002445.1, on the reverse strand, counting down.
AAATGGTTGCTATCCTTGGACAGGTGAAACCAACATCGGACACATTATTATTCGAGGTCTGCTCATGTAAAGCAGTAATGCTTTTCACACACAAAGTTCCGCCCTTGAACTTCAACCTTTCTCTTGACCAGTGGCCTGGGCTCTTTCTGGTGTTATTTGCGTGTCATCTTTATAGCCATCAACGAAGTCATTGTAATGAACTGTCCGGAAGTCATATTGGGACGCAATTATTCCAAATGTATATAATAAGGTCATCATCCAAAGGTCTGGACGGTCAGTCTAATCAAGTCCTGTTGTTTTGGATACTACATAGCCTCGTAACGTGGAAACGAAATACGTCGCAATGCAAACCAGGAGGAGTACACGTTCAAAACACACGACTGTAGGCTGTGTGAGGTTCCAGTTCCCTGACTTTGCCTTTTAATATGTCAACCTCTGCGCACTGATTGGCCCAGAGTTCTCCAAATGGCCACTAAGCCTTTCATATTCGAGTAAATATGCTTGCGTGTTGCAGATACAGCATGTCTGTGATAATTTTATTGGACGGCCACTTGGTGTAGATGAGCATTGAAGGGGTCAAGCATCCGATGTTGCGAGCATTATTTTGGCGTAGTACTTGGTGTTAGCCGACAGCCGGTCTCGGTGCCGGCTGGCCAAATAATACATTCAGCGTCTCTGAGGCCTTCACTACTGGCATCTCATTATTCATATATGCCCGTTGTTTGCGCTTCGCTCCTGTTTTCAGAGTGCCTTGGATCCTTAGAGCAGTATACGGTATCACTCAACTCGCAGTATTATCCATCTATAATCTTTGACTGTTTATAACTCGTTCGACTGGCTCCCTCGATGGTGAATCCACAATCTTTACCACTCTCTAGCTCTCATTCTAGTGTACATGCAAAACCTACTCAATTGCCATTTGCTCCTTCAACTTCCCCTTCCATTGTTTCTCGCTTCCAACTGCCTCCATCCCCAATCCACCCCCAGACTTTTGGAAAGGTTCCAGCTCGTCCCCATAACCGCTCCGAATCCGTGGTCTCTAAACACAGTCGTGCCCAACGCTCTGGGAGCAATCTAGGTGATCCACTTACGTCCTCCGGCTCAACGCATGCAGCAGGGATACAGCCTGCTGCGGCGTTCTTTCATCCCTCACGGCCGGATGCACGACCGTCTTCAGTTATTTCGCTCTCATCGACGCAAGAGATATCGGACTCATTGCATATTGTGCCTGAACACTCAGCAGACTCCGACGCAGAGGACGAGACTCTTCGAAGACAGCTATCAACCTCGACGAAGTTTTCGGCACGGCAAAAGCAAAGTCGGGAGCCTTTGCTTCCAATAGGGGGCCCTGTTAGAAGGTCGACGCCCTCACAGACTACTACTCCGACTCGTCCCTCGTTTTCGCACCAAAATGCTTCTCCAACTGGGAACATGCCGTCCACTCCCTCCCGTATGCGAAATAGCCTTGATAAAATGTTTAGGAAACGTTTCAGCGTGGAGTCCGCAATGAAGTCGATGCAGTCTCTCGGACGCATTAACACCTCAGATTCCTACACCCAAGATGAATCACCGATGACGGACGAAAGGATGATTTTCGAATTGAAACCCACAGACCAGGGTCGTGTTTCCCCCCAGCCATTTCATAGTCTCAAGACATTGTCATCTCCTGTATTTGCGAGCTCTGCACGCGACCAAGACCAGCGTTATTCATTCATACCTACACCTCCACCTAATTCTGCCGTTGTTTCTCAGGTACCGATAACTGACAGCAAAGGTCGTATCGTTCACAATTATTCTCTTCATCGTTCCCGGAACCGGTTCTTTTGTGGCGGCCGCCTACTTACAGGAGGAGATTCCCCTTGGGCCTTCATCGCTTCGCTTATCGTAGTGTTTGGAATAACCGGTGTTTATTTCGGAACAACCTGTGTGTGGTGGTGGAAGAATGAAAGTCCCGCTGTTGCAGCTGTTGGGGCTTATATGACTCTGTTGACCATATCATCCATGATGACGACCGTAAGTCTTATCTTTTTGGGGCGCTTATTCATTCATCATCTTGGACGTGTAAATAGGCATTCAGTGACCCCGGGATATTGCCTCGAGATCTTGACACGGAGCCTCCTTACCCCAATCATTCTCCCTCCGATGGAACCGTCAGAACCCCACTTCCAAGGGACCTCAAAGTGAGAGCAGGCGTGTAAGTAACCAGAAGTGGTCTATGAACAAGCTTGACAATCTTTCGGAAAACAGCGTTCGTGTCAAGTATTGTTCCACTTGCAAGACCTACCGCCCACCTCGTTCAAGTCATTGTAAGATGGTGAGTCCCTCGATTACTGCATGAAATTGCTTCTGCTAAAAGATTCTTCTAGTGTGATAACTGTGTGGATGGGTGCGATCACCATTGTCAATGGGTCAATAACTGTGTTGGCCGGCGAAACTATACAGCCTTCTTCGTGTTTCTTTTCTCCGGTGTAGGGTCGATGTTGTTTTTTTTTTGGTGCATCAGTCTAACAGGAAGTTTCAGGTTCTGACATTGATCCTAATAATTGTTACGTCCGCATTTCACTTATACCTGATTACCATCAAAGAGCACGTCGACTTTCGACGCGCTTTAGGTCGTGGCGTCGGTAGTGCCATAGCTTTCTCCTTATCTGTTGTCATCGTATGGCCTGTGACTGCTCTGTTGGTATATCATCTACGCGTGAGTAGTTCGTAATATCGCTATCGTAGGCCTCAATTCACGGGGCGGCGTTTATATAGCTCCTTGTTTTGAATGCAACAACAATCGAACAGGTATGTGATATCATCACGTTATATGCTTCCTAGACGTCTCATATCTCCCCAACAGATTCGCAATCAAGCGCACAAGGCGCTCGTCTCCGGTCCCGCTCCCCCCAATCCATTTTCTCATGGAAGCTGGAAACGCAATCTGGCGTATGTCCTGTGTCGACCCGTTGGATACTCGTGGCTTGACCCCGCCGGTATCGCAACAGAGGATAAAAGAGCAATCAATCCTGGCATGGAGAAGTACAAGAAAGAAAAGCAATAAATATGAATTGCGGTATTTCGTGTATGTTAATTGCAGTACTGTATTCCAACGACATGAGGGGTGCCTGAATCGCTCCACACCAACGTGGATGAAGGCTGATGTGAGGTAACTTTGGTGAATAAAAGGCCCCGAAAGATCGGACCGGGTATTCCGGTTAATCTGTATTGAATGACAGCAGACCGTGAACCAACCGTGCATTCTTTATCGGAACTGGGAGGACGTATTTCCTCGGATCAAACGGGGCGTTCTGAGGTCAATTGACCAACTGAAATACTTAGTCTGTGTAAAAAATTCGAGTTAGTAGAAACAGTTGTAGATCGAGATCATGATGTATGATGCATCGTTGCAAGTCACTTGTCATTTCTTCAAACTGTGGCGGTACGGTCGCTGGAGTCTAAGATTCAAACGGAGTTCAAAAAGGGTGTTGCCGCACCCTCAGTGTTTGGGTGTTCTTTGCAGGACAAAACACGGTGCTGATTGTGTCGTGATTATTCAGAAGTACATTGGTTGTTATTGGCCTATTTTAAGCACGTAAGTTTGATTCTTTGCTCGAAAAATACTCGGGATTGACAGTGTAATCCCAAGCCGATTGATTTGCCGGCTTCCCATGGCTGACAAGTCCCCCGATCCATCGTCTTCGTCCCTTTCAGGAGAGCGTCCTACGAAGAAGCAACGGCGGTCGCGTCAGTCAAATCAAGACTCTAATCCCCCTCCCAATCCTCCTGGTCATGACAGTATGTTCTCGCGCCTTCCTCTGATGTCGGCGCTATTCCTAACGTTCTTCGGTTTCCTAGCCACAGAAACCACTATAACACGACCGGATAACAACCATCGTCAGCAGACCCCGCTTTTCACTGCTCATCGTCAACCAGTCCCAGGCCTTCCACCTCCTTACAGCATGAATACTGGCGGTTACTCCATGAATGGCTCCTCCTTCCCTACCTCCCACTCACCATTCTCCCAGCCGTCCCCGAACCCTGGAGGTCAAGGATCGACAACAAGCCCCACAGACCCGCATACATCCTCGCAGCACCAATACGCCTATCCAAATTATAGCTATCCCGCCCATTCATATCCGCAATATCCCCAGTATCCCCAACCGATAATGATGTATGGGCCTCCGCGCCCCTCTGGTGGTCATGAACAGACACATGCTTCTCCGTCTCCGGTCCTTGCGCAGAACTCGTCGTCTGCATCGAGCAAAAGAAAAAGGGCGTCCATTCTATTCCTACGTATAGAATTTTTGCGAAATCTAACCTCAGGAATTTCGCAGATTCCTCCAATGAACCCGGTCGTTCGAATAGCCAAAATGCTGCGTCTGGTTCCGATAGCAAGAAACGGACGAAAACACAACGCGCTTGTGACAGCTGTCGTAGCAGAAAAATCAGGCTCGTATTTCTCGCCTTCGAATTCCGTCTTCCTCAATTTGGACTGCGTCGCGGCTTACACTAATTGCCCCAGATGTGATATTTTACCTGACACCGAACCACCTGTCTGCCAGCATTGTAAACAATATGGATTTGAATGCACATTCTTCCTACCGATCGCGGAAACAAGATTCAAAAAGAAGAAAGTGGATGATGAACCATCCGCTCACAGAGACGATGACGGAAGACGTACAGCTTCCCCGAGAACGGAGTCACAAAAGGGGGAGACTCGGGTTTATGGTAAGCATCGGAGTTGTTTCCTCTATTACCTGTCTCTTCACATTTTTACCCGACTAAGGCCCCACTTCTGCCACCCATTTGATACATTCACAAGCCTTGATCACACCCCGTACTTACGAGTCTTATGATTCTCGGTATAATCATACATGGGAGGTCAGCAAGAACGGTGACGGGCTTATACATGTTCACGAACCGTCTATGGGTGAAATGCAGCTAGCTCTACCGAAGCCAATGGACATGCGTGTTGAACGCGATATGGTCGAGAAGCTCCTGAACGTCTACTTCACCGAGATCGCTCCTATTTTTCCTGTGATCACTCAAGCAGAGTTCCTCGCGAGTCCATCGCCATCGCCAATTCTGTTATATTCGTGTTGTCTGGTCGCTGCTGCAAGGCGAGAAATTCCACAGACAATTTTCGACACAATACGATATGCTGCCAATAATGTAATCAAGGCCGAAGACGTAATGTCGACAGCCTCCATTGTTAATGTACAGTCTTTATTGATACTGTGCATGGTGGCGGATTCGCATTCACAATTCGTACCGAATGCTCTTTCGGGTCTTTGGGTTCGGGCAGGAACGGCTATTCGTATGGTGCGTTCGGCTTTATCGGCCGTTAGGTAGATCAGCTGTTAATTGGGTATGCAGGCGCAAGATCTTGGTCTCCATCGGGCGGAATCTGTAAAGCAGAACATCGAGTTAAGAAGGCGGCTTTGGGGAGCCTGTGTTATTGCCGACAGATGGTATCGTGCTTCTGTCTTCCATCTGCATGAAAGATTCTCACTTTTACCCTGTCTGCCGTCGATAGGATAAGTCTCATCTACGGCCATCCATACATGATAGATGTCCAGGACTGCGACGCTAGACTTCCATCCTCCGGTGACCCGAATGATCCCTATATGGATGAGCTTGTACGACTTAGTGTTCTCCTTGGGAGGGTGCTGAAGACCATTTATACGCGAGTGAAATATAGTCTGAACCCAAGATGAAGCTGATTTCCATGCATTTCCCTAGTCCTGCTGGTCTTGCACTTACGAACGATGAGGAACTCACCACTCTTCTGTCGGACCTAGAGGCCTGGAGGGCCAATCTACCCGATATCCTCAAGTTCCGTGGACTAGATACATCTCGAAATGCCGGTAAGTCTGATTTACATTCAATCTGTTGGTGTTTGATTATATCTTGTTGCAGGTCTGTTGTTTCTGCTTTATTCCTGTGTCAACATGATCTTTTGGCGTGTTTTCATGAGAATATCGTATACATGCCCGAGTCATCTAAAGTTCTCCTTAACGATCGAAAAGTGGTCAGCTTTGAATGCACTGAGTGGCGACGCCATCGACTGGCTAGACAAGCACGAGAACATGTATGACGTTTGGTTGTTGGTTGCTTACTCAGCGACTTCGTGTGCTCTCGTCCAGGTATGTCCCACTTTCTTCACGGATCAATTTGATGTACATATGCTTGCAGTACCACACTTGGGCCCGGCGGCGCGACACGGATGCTCAAGCAAAGCTAAAGAAACTGCGTGATTGTGTGAGACGATGGGAAGCTTCTATTTCGCCTGATCATATGTCAGCCCGACGCAAGGTGGGTCTACGTTCTCGATGGTGGAAGGGAGTACATCAAGTCTAACCATTGATGCTTCGTTAGACGGCCGAAATCATCGCACTTCTGTATGAGGCTACGCTAGGACCACTACCGACGATTGAACCTCCTGCACTGAACCCAACCAGTGGAGTCAAAGCCAAGCCGCCTGTAGGCGGCCTGATCTACAAGAAGGATGCCTCTCGACCGGGTGGAGGCATTTTTGTTGCTCAGGGTGATATTGATTACGAGCAACTGCCAGAGGGGTTGTTCATCAACGACAACGACGGATCGGAAGGTGAGGCAGCGCCGTCAGTGCCATCTGTACCACCCCTCAATGACAAGTCCTCCCTTCTTTACCCTTACTTTTCCATCGGCGCTTTGTCCAATGTTTCCGTAGCTTCGCGACAGGGAGTTTTACAAAATGTGGCGCCTGCACCTGCGCCATCCTCCAGTAATGGGCCTTCGCCGGTTAACGTTGTACCGTTGAGCGGAGGTGCAGAAGCAGAGCAGAACGTCAATCCAGTCATGAATAACAGAATGACCTCAGCGCCGGGGAATGTCCAAGTGATGAACGTGTTAGACGTACCCCAAGCATCGAATACACTGGAGCAGTTCGCCATGGCAGATATAGGATTGCTGGAAGGTATTCCTGGAGGCATGTTCGATTGGGGTAAGTAATCCGTTGATATTGTCTTGGGTTGATAATGAGGTGATGGGTGCAGGACAATGGGACACGTTCTTTTCCAGATTTTCTGGAACAGATCAGGCTGGAGGAATTGCAGCATTGCAGCAACACCAACAGCGGATGCGAGATATGAATAATACCTTGGCTACGACTCAAGTGGCACAGCAGCAACAGCAGTCTGGAAGTCAGTTTCGGTATTCTGGCCCGACTACCAGAACCGAGTAATTGTTGATATCTGCTCTGCTGTACGTGGTATGCCACGCCAGTCAGTCCTATGTATATTTCGGACTATCGCATTCTTATCGTTCATCACGGACATTGTGCTTGCTCTACTTCAGTAGTTGACTAGTTGGTTTTCTTGGGAGATCTATTGTTGTGACTATGTGTTGTTATGTATAGGAACCTTTTCGGACAGTCTCTTTTTTTTAATTTTTTATACCGGTGTTTTTTTTTTGGTGGTGAAGCAGAACGTCACTGTCCTTTGTTTTTTTTTTTTGCTCGATTAGCAGTACGTCTGCATATTGTTACGAGCACGTTAGCCCATCTTATTTACTAACCCCAGAGTGACATAATATTATCTCTCACCAGGAACGTTCCAGCTCAAACCCGAGATAGAACATTGAAGCAACACCATGGCATAATATTGCAATCGAAGCGCTGTTTCTTGAGGGTGAATCAATACTCAACTGTTACCGTAGAGACGGAAACAGGTGATATGTGCAGAAATGAACAGAACAGGATCCTACCTGCAAAAAACTCGCTCTGATAAGGCGGTCCAGAGATTTGGTCTGTAGCCAAGCAGAGCGCCAACAGGTCGTATCTTGGAAGATCCGTTTGATAATCGCTCCGATGACCACGCAAGCTTGGTGGACTTGATCTCGTCAGGTTTCAAGTCATCTATCTGCTGCACCAGATGGGGTCATGCATGTTTCTAATAAGAGGATCCAGCGACTGTGTGCGACTCCACACCACTGCGGGTGTCTGAATCACCATCATGGAAATGACTCAGTTTGAGTGGGGACAGTGGCGTATATCCGGGGTATATGCATGGCAAGGCGTCTTCCCAGATAATCACAAACGTTAAACCGAAATCATAATACGCACTGATCGAACTTCGTGGTATGACCGAATAGTGTGCAGATTTATTCCGGATGTCATCATAGGCGGGGATATGTTTCATATTGGGTGATCATAGATGGAGGTTCAATCTGTATGGCGCACTTGCGAGTCCAGTGAAATCGTTTGCACGGGCCTGAGAGGGTAGCGAGCTCGTGGTTGAAAGACGGGGGCCAGGGATCAAACACGCGGTGGCGAAGACAAATTAGCCATAATGGGTGAGAAGGAAGAGCATCATCTGGATGTCGGATCACAGGGAAATGACCTTTGATGGATTTTGGCTGTCAGTGGAGCGGCACAGAAGACGATGGATCATGTGGACACCGACTCAATCCTCTCATTCATTATCTTGGGAATTTGTAATTTCAGCTGCTTTGTCCGATAGCGGAGAGCTTCCAGCATAAGAAATAGCAAAAATATTGCCGTGTATGTGCTGGCCACCGTAGAGGACATTGAGAAAGGAAGAAACCAGGTTCCACCAATCAGCGTGCCTTGGGTCGACAATCAAGCGTCATTGTAACACACCATGAGCTTGGACAACACCGTACTTTACTAATTTTATAGTCTACTTCTTCTGGCTGCTACCTGGACGACCTTCTGGCTGTCGTCGACGGTAGCCACTCCTTCGTCGTTCGGGGCATGGCGTCCCTCCTCCCTCCTCAGTCTGCAGCAGATTCCGGCAGAATCTCACAATTCCTCCCGTCGGTCAAATGCTCCAACTGTAACCAACTCGTATCCATCAGCGAGCTTGAAGCCCATAGCTGCGCAAGTGCTCCAGCACCTAGCGTATCTGCTTCGTCATCGCTGTCGAGTTTCCTGCCTCAGCGCTTGCAAACCCTGGTGTCATTGCAGCGCTCCGGCTCTCCCAAACCTCCTTCCACGCCTCCGCGCGAGTCGACGGCTTCACGTCGTTCTAGAGCTTTGTCTTTCGGTTCCAAGAAGGTCAATACTCTAGCTACGCCACCAAAACAAACTCCACTACCATCACCGGCACGTCCTGCCAGAACACCAAGTCCACTCAACGTGGTAAATCGTCCCCCTCGTAAGGACTCTAGTGATTCCTATCTATCTTCCGCTCCTTCATCCAGGACTAAAAGCCCCGCTCCTTCTCAACGTTTGCCCCCTGTCCCATTTCCCGTGCCTGTTTCAACGCTATCTGTCAGTCAATCTCGCAACCGCACTCCTTCAGTTACGAGCAGTAGCAACAGTGGAGGTTCTCGTCCATCTGTAGAAGTTTTTCGAAATAGAACCTCCTCTGCTACTTCTCAGAGCCATCCTTCAACTGAATCATCTCGCTCTCGAAATGTCTCGATTGCAACTTCGAGCAGCAATGGCCGTTCTTCTTATGATAACAATCTCCGTATCAGAACTCCAGATGACTCTCAGTTTTTACCGACCATCCAATCCTCGCCATCTAATAATTCCATCCTTTCTAACCGCTCTGATGATAATCGTTTATCGCCATCTCAAATTAATGAACCATCTGTTCCTCCGTTCACACCCTCTCCAGTGCAGACTCCCATCCCATATGACCAACCTCTACCTCCGCGGCAACGTCAACAATCCTACCGCCAAGAAGAACCTGATACAAAGATCGGTGGTGAAGCAGGAATGGCCGGTGTAGGAAGAAGAGGATTTCAGGCAGCTGCTCGTGCTGCCTTTCTTGCCGTTTCGGACAGACGAAGACCCAATGCACCTGAATTACTTGATATCGGTCTGGCTATTAACGGTATGTGTTAACGACCTTTTCTCAAAACTCGCTAACAATGCTTGATGTCGCGATTTCAGCTACGAATACCCCTCCATTATCTCCATCTGGATATTCGTCTTCACATTCACCCCTCTCTCCTTTCTCACAAACCTCACCAGATTCGGCTGAATATCCACCCCCACTAGCGTCCGGAGACAGTGTGTTTGACGGACACACGACTCCACGTAATCCAGCTATTGCATCATCTCGAACGCCTTCTCCGACAAGCCCAGGATGCTCTCCGTTTTCAGAACGGTCTATTTCAACACCTCTGCCTTCTGCTGAAGACTTGGATCGACCTCCCTCGGTTGCTATTAAAGATCTTTCTCGGTCAGTCATCTCAATTTTCTCGAAACAGTGCCAAAGCAAAAATACCGCGACTAATGTTACCATTAGATCTAATAACGACTACGACGAACGACCGATATCTCCGATGACGGAATCTGATTATGGAGGGCTAGCCTATGCTAGTTCCGTGGATGACGGAGAAGACCATGAAATAAACAATTCGCACAGAAAACCTGTAGACGGTCGGACAAGTCATATCGAGTTCCCGTCATTCTCTCCGAAATCAACAACGTCTTCTATATCTGCATATTCACCAAGGGTGCCAGCAAGGAGTCTTTCTATCGCTACGTCCGTTTCCGAGTTTACATCACGAACTACCGCCAAGTCAACTGGTGCTCTTGATAGAGCGATGGAAACTTTATTCGAGGATATGCCATCGTCCCCTACAGATAGCGTCAGTGCTTACGACCACGTTCAACCTAATCACCCATATTTAGCTTCCGCCCCCGACGGTCATAACGTATTGAGAGATAGCGCAAGCAGGCCAAAACTCCCCACAAGAGCGCGTACAAGTCCTATCATGGGTAAATCTCGACACGATTCGCATGAAGGGAAGAAGGCAGCTAGGAGCGCTACGACTGCTAGTTCCTCATCGAACATATCAAGCAAGTACAAATCGTGCGTAGGTTGCAATCGAAGTGTCCGGGATGGAAGGTGGATCCCAATGGACGGAGGTAGTGTACTCTGCGATCAGTGTTGGAAAAATATGTATTTACCTAAGGTAAGGCTTGGAGCCCCTGTAATTATTCATTCTCGTTGTGCTAAAAGTTTTGATTGGAATATTTAGTGTCGACGTTGTAATCAACCGATAGAGAAACAAGCTGTCTCCTCTTCAGATGGTCAACTTAAAGGGAAGTATCATCGGGACTGCTTTAATTGCCACACTTGTTTTGTACGTACCCTATTGCTTCTTCGATCTCCTTGTGTTAATATCTTCCAAATCGAACAGAAACCCTTCCCGGACAGAACTTTCTATGTCTTTGATGGGAAACCTTTTTGCGCATATCACTACCACGAGGCGAACGGCTCTCTCTGTGCCGCACCAACTTGCGGGCAACCTATCGAAGGACCTTGTGCTGTATCTCACTCTGGTGACAAATACCATCCGGATCACCTTGTATGCGACTATCCTCGATGCACAGAGCATCTCAAAGAATATTGGGAGGTAGATGGACGCATGCTATGCGAGCTACACATGCAAATGGAGGAGGAAGTTGCCATTCGTGGAGGAAAGGATTTAGTGGATGATATGTTATTGGAATTGAACTTGAACATGGACAACTTTAGGAACAGTGTTCGGGCAATGAAGAGGGTGACTAGATTCATCGATATTGCTGGCCTGGGTATCAGTGGCCCACGGTGATTTGCATATGATGATGTCTTACTTTCTCCCCTCTCCTTTGCCTTTTGTCTGTCGTTCTTTTTCAGGTATATGCATTTACGCTGCTGTTTTTTATTTTTCGTAATGGACGGCCCGGATCTTAACTTCGTTTTATACAAACTTTATTTTCACGACATGGACGGTTTAACTATATTGGATCCTAGTTGTTCATTCATTTGCACATATACCTGTTCCTCATTAAATAATCAGGGCAACATTCCCAGCAATCGCCACATGTGAATCTGTATCTTACAACCTCCTGTGCTACACATGTTTAATCAGCAATCCCGAGCCAAGGCATTAACCACCAAGCCAAAGCAATCTTTTGACACCATATTCCATCTTCGCATACACGCTCGTGTTCCGTTTCGCATCCGCCAAACTGGGTCAAATCATTTTTATGGTCAGCACCTTCTTTCACATGCGCTATCTGAACTCACCTAACGACATCCCCATTGACTACAAAACCCTCATGGTGACCCGAGCCGGTATCTTTGCAAGCACTCACAATTGAGTCCACCATCATGTCTACGGCTTCTTTACAATTCTTAGCTCCGGTATACTCGTCTGCAGGTTCGATAAAGCTGCCCGTCTGTCGACGACTCCGAGCACGGTCTATCGGCAGCACCTTGAACGCCGCAAAAGTGGTCTCGCTGCCCGGCACAGGCGCGTTTGCCAACATGAGGTTCGACAACCTATTGCTCGCGGTGATGGCAGATTCCTTCAAGTTGCTCCTATTTTGGAGCGGCTCGGTTTGGCTATTATTAGAGGGGGGAGGCACAGCGTCTAAACTGTTTCGCACGGAGTAGCTCGTTACGCGGGTAAGCTGTTTGGACGAAAGCCATGATATAGTGAAGCCTGCGTTCTGCTCTGGGTCCCGACTAGCTTCTTCCAATGGAGATATGATATATGCGCCTATAAAAATATTAGTCATTCTGTACGGTTTAGAAACTGGGTAGCGAAAGAATGTATACCCTTGGTTATTTGGACAATATCGCCAAGCAGAACGCGGGTATACAATTTAACCTTCTCTAGGGTATAATCATAACTCTGGAAAATTATAAGTCTCACATATAACTTGCTCGGACTGACATCATCCTCACAATAATATACAAGCCTGTCACCGTCTGTGGGAAACAGTTTGACTAACTGTGAGAGTCGTCGGTATTGGTAAGACACTTTCACGCACCAACAAGAGAATCTTCTCCTCGAATTTGTCTCCCACCTTAGTATTCAGGTTCACGGGTGAGAAAATGGTCCATCCAGACAACAACCGTTCACCCTCGGCGAGAACGCGAGATACGGACGTTGCTATAGCTTCCGCGCGAATCCGGGACAATCGAATCAGATCCCTAGGGTCGGTAGATTGCAGTTTGAGAAGAAATTCGGAGAAAACAGAAATCGATCGGTAACCAAGCATATAATCGATCACGGCCTGGCAAAACCAATCGCTGAACGTGGACGTGTACATCCTTCAAATCGGTCAATTGATGTTACCCGAACCGAGAATTCAATTTATTAACGCTGACATACCTTGCCAAAGAATTCATGCCATCGTTTAGCATCCCTCCGAGGTCACGTTTTCCTGTACTAATACGACCATAGGTATCAAGAGAAGAAAAAAAAACATATAAGGTACCGTGTAAAGTCACCCTGGATAAATTATCAGAAACCAGGACAGAACGATTCATCAACTACGTACCTTCAGAGCGGAAGTCCCTGCGCTAGAAAACTTTCGTCAGTTAATTCGTACGAAAGATCGATTCGACATACTATGCTCGACTAATGGCATCGCCATTGTTTGCCCACACATCATTCAGGATGAGATCGCTCTCTGTTCGTGGCTCTTCAGGATTTAAAAGAGCCACCGCACTCAAATGTCGATTGAGTGCATATCTTGCAAATGCAGACTAAACGTGTTGTCAGTGTAGTCGATCCAAGATTGAAATATAGAACAGACCTGAACAACGTTTGTTCGATCTAAGCAGTCAATACAGTTAACGCGATAAACCCCCTTTTGCTCTGACATCAGGTTATCGTTAGACGTCCAAAGGTACCTAAGGCAACAATCAAGTACATGACAGGAGAAAGATTTGAACTGGAATCACCCTTGGCTCTCGAAGGTCCGTTCCAATTTACTGACCAGCTTCGAGATATTCTCGTATCTACTCACGACCAAGTTATTATCCACAACTGCAGGAGTGAGACGGAAACATACTTCATTCCTTTTGTCTCTGCGTGAAAATCATATTCACAGTACCTGCGTGCATTTTCGTCAAATATAGGAATCCTAAATCCTGGCTGACCGACTAACTGTATATCCGGGGAGCCCAGTTCTCTGACATGGTCACCGTAAGCATGGGTAATGGCCCCTTCCTTGCCATGCTGTTCCGCGAGATTTACGATAGCCTGGATGGTGTCAATAAGGAAGAGGAACAAGGAGGCTGATGCCCACTCACATGTGGGCCGTATCTAGAAATAGTTTTCTGGAAATGGCAGCAGATAGCGGCCATGTTTTGGTCGTGGGTTCTCTCAGGCGAAAGTTGCGGTGCGGGTTTCAAGCCATACCCAGATTGTGACCAATAGAGTGGGACTAAGCGCAACGTTTGGAAGGGTTTCGTCAAACAAGAAAGAGAAGAGCCTACTAGATCCACGAATCTGGACATAACTGAAGACATTTTTGATACCCTCTCGCTGACAACCTAGTTAGAGGAGGAGCTTGGTTTCAGCAAAAGAACTGACTTCAACTCGCATTATGGTCTCCGTCTCAACGAAATTGGCCACATGGCCTTCTTCACCAACCCCCCGCCGCTGATATCTAAGCCCAGCACGATCCCTCGATCTTCTAGATATGATGATATAATCTGCAGTAGCATAATCGCCGCTTTCTCCTTGAACTGGCTCGCGTGGAATATTGAAGGTTGCAATCTGGAAATAACCCTGCATAACGGGCAAGATATAGCTATGAAGCTAGTTGAAGATGTTAAGTTTGTTGTGCATGAAAAGCAACTGGAGAAGGACGACCCACCCCAGCATCTACAAATTGCTTCGACAGCCATTCGTTCCACCAGAATTGACGTTCTACACGACGCCATAGTGGGAGTGTTGGAGAAGGCTCAGCCAAGGTGTCAATTTTGTCCTGGTCTAGACTCAGTCTTCCATCATCTTCCAACACGTCTAGTTCAGCGAATAAGACGTTTTGCCGCTTAGACTTCAAGATCAGGTCTCGCTTCTGCTGCAGAGACCTAGTGATATCTGCAAATCGCTTCTATTAGCATATCCACATCTGTTGAGGTGGGATCAACAGACCAAAATTGTAGGCAAAATACATCCCACCCCTGGAGAACTCTCGGACACATTCCTTGACGATCTTCTCTTCCAGTTCTGAGTGTCGTTCTTCTTGAGTAGTTGGCTGCGAGTCGGCTTCTTCTACTACAGTACTGAGTACTTCTGCAGGTTCAGTTTTGCCCTCAATAATAGAATCCAGGGAAGTCACTTCGTTGCTTTCGACGCTCATAGCCTCTGAATCCTCTCTGGGTATGCTAGTTGAAGCAATTGGGGTACCATCCTGTGACATCCTTCGGGACAATCTAGTCCAGAAAGAAAGTCGAGTAGTAAGGGTCTTGTCGATCTGAGAGCTACGTGTGGTATCAGAGTTGGGAGTTGAACGCCCAGAGGAAGAGGTCGCGGAAAGATTATCCTCGTCAGCTTGTTCCGTGTCGTCTGGTTGGTGGTTGTCTGACAGTGTTTGGATCTTGTCTTGGCTGGCGAATTTTACATGAGCCGTCACTCCTTGGCGTTCTTCCTCAGTTAAAGAGATGATCGACGTATCAGCTGTCACCCCAAATGGATCTTCGGCTTCTGTGGGGATGAGAGAGGGACGATGACCAGATGTGTTCCGTGAAGATAGCGTGTTTATCGCGATTCTTGCACGTTCCTCCAGCAGCGGGATCGCAGTGATGCCCTTAATTCCGTAAACTGCACGGTCCTCGTCGAATACTAGTAACATTATGTCTATCAGGTTTGAGCAGATGCTCAATAAAGAGAGTACTTACAATGTCCAACTTTTGTCCTGGAGGAGACGACTAGTAGGTACGACGCTAGACAGAAACCATCTGATAAGCTCGGGGAGACGTAGACGTAGCATGAAGATACGTACCAGAGAAAACGTCCAACGTGCCAATAATCCCATAAACAATTACAGATTTCGTCCAATCTACATCTGAACCAGCATCTTCTCCGTCCCCTTGCACCTCCTCGACAGTTCCTCCCAAACCCCAGTTTATCTTCACATGAGATTCTGTACGTACAAGGCCAGATATATGAGGCCGAAGTAACAACCCCTTCCGGGAGACTAAAATGGCGAGGTGGTCATAAGGATTTGGATGAGGGATTGGAGGTACCGCGTATTTTGGCTGCAAGCCTGTATTATGTACGATGGGTAAAGCTGTTGATGATTGCGGTGGTGGTACAGCAGTCAAAGCAGATTTCTTTGACGCTTGTTTAGTGTCAGCGGGCTTGAAGAAGCGCTTCATGGTATCAACAGATGGGTTTAAATGGACGGCTTCGTTTTATCACAACTCGAGATTTAGGGACGGTAGATAGGAGAGATACTGCGGGGTCATCGTTCGATATCGATACTGCGAACGGAAGGTGGATGTGAATGTGAGAGTTTCTACTTTTACATACAGCGCAAGTTTATTATGAAGATTCAGGCTCTTCAGGAGGGTTGGAAGAGGTTCTACCAGCAACACGAATGTCATATCCATATCCGCTTCCAGGGGCTCCAGGGATATTTCCAGGTCCTTCATAATGCATCTGGGAAATATCGTAGTTTCCTGTTGTAATGCGCAGGTAAGGCTTAATCTATTCGTAAAAAAGGAGTCAGACACACCAATGAACTTCCAACCGTCTTCTTTCACATGGTAGAGATTGATGGTATTCCCCGAGAAAGCATCGCGATGACCTGCAGCGTAAATGCTCCTTCTCCCCAATTCTTGAGCGTCTTCATCGGACAAGTCCCAATGATATCCTTGATCCAAGACGCCATATGCAAAAGTACTACCTGATCCTACAGAAAAGAGATCACCCTTCAATCTACTCCCATCTGAATCAACGTAAAACACTTGAGGGCCCTGGAAATCGCGTCAAACTGTATAAATGTATCAGGTATAGCGATACTCTTACAGTCTTGTCCCAACCACAGATCATTGTACCCTGAAAATAGCATGAAGTATGAGCATGAAACAATAATGTTAGGACATACCATACTCAGCCCCATACCCTTGTAGCTGTATACTAGGTTACTCAAATACTTGCTTGCTGCAGCAACAGAGATACGTTCCCTGTTCCTCAATTCGTGCAACCGACACTCCATACCGAGATACGTCTCCCAGAATTGACAGTCGGCTGTAAAGAATACAGTTCACGCAAGCATCGAGAGCGTAAATAAAAGTACGTACCTGCACCGCCGGCCATGGTCCCTAACAGATAAGGATTGATCTCAATAACCTTTTTTACAGTCCCGGAAGCTAGATCGGATGCCCTCGTGAGCAAATCGATAAACAAATTAATTGCGAAACCATGGCGTACCGACGTAGCTTCCCGCCGTAGCTCGTGAATCGACCGCGACTATGACACCACCCCGGAATCGGAAAGCAAGAGTAGTAGTCCCGTGTTGAATCTTAATTCTGCACGAGGGGTCAGCATGGTCGTCTGTATGTAATCTTAAGAATGCGGCGGGCTAGAATCTCCGGCGTCAGCGGAAACAGATGCATCCAAGTAATAGGGAAAATTACATCGGGGAGAGATGGTACGGTGAACGATGGAACTCCTTTGGCTAGGCTACCAAATCCGCCGTTTGATCCCCACATGGAGGTTGATACATCGTATTCATCTTCATCTGCCAATGCTTTTGCCTTCTTGATTTCTGCAATCGCATTCGTTGAAGAAAAACGTTCGACAAAAGTATTCATGTCGTTTGAGAGAATTTGTGAAGTGACGCGGCCAATGTAGGTTTATAGTAGTAGTATACGCGTACTCGTTCTGAGCACGTGGTTTTATCTCTCAACCATGTTGATAATCAAGTTATAATTCAATTACAGCTTGTCTGGTCATAATTACTCCGATTTATCTTTTTCTGCAATCCACTGTCTGATAGAAGTACTGCTCATCTTGGCGCCCTTCAAATGCTCCAGATCACCGCTAGCCAAAATCTCGCTTGCTGAAATAACCTCGATCACGAACGTCTCCAGCCTAGGCAGACCCTTCTCTTTGCGCAACTTGTCGACTTTGTAAATTTGTACCATCAGATCAGCACACATCACGGCGAACAAGTCAGGGAGAATCACACGCACCAGCTGCTGCACCCGAAAGTGTCTCCTTGCTAACAACTAGGGCTTGAATATTCGGATCCCAACTCGTAGGTCCATAAATATCACTTATCGGTACGATAGATAGCTCCAAGCCGGGTTTGAAAAGCGACAAGAAAGCCCGAACCTGCCCGATTCTCTCCTCAGTGCTTTGCAATACATGCTTGTAGGTCTTGTTGACCAACAGGGCATCGTCTGTCAATAACAGTCAGCGCGGGCGCCAATGAATAGAAAGGATCAAACTCACCTGTCACGCCAACGATAACTTTCTCTGTAGCTATCCAAGCGGACATACTAAGCAGTATCTTGTGCCCAGCATGTAGATGATCGAATGTTCCTCCAAGAATCACGACAGGGAACGAGGGGTCAGATTCTACTGCAGTAGGGCCCGCATTTGAATGCTCCAGTACCGAGGACTTGGCCGCGTCTTCGGCAGATATCCCTGGTTCCTGTGTATCTGTATTTGAGATAACATGCGTTCACTTTCAGACGGGAAAGTAAGGAAAGAGGCATACCCTCGAACCTATGAACAATGTCGAACTCGCTCTCCTTGAGACCGTACGAATTTAGCGAGTTGGATCCTCTCAGAAGAACGTCCACGTCTAACAAGATATTTCCCGTCTCCTGTGCAGTAGCTGTGGATCGGACATAAACCCAGGTCAAAAACTTCTGAACGTCGTGCCATTTCTTGTGCTCGTTAAAATGAGGCGAGGATAATAGAATAACGAGACGATCCCGAGTGCAACGTGTTGCGCGTTGGATTATCGACGCCAGGAAAGGTGACCTCTGGGGTTGTCTGAGAGAGCAGACCACTAGTGACCGTGCATACTCCGAGTCGTCTTCTGAGAACATATGAACAGCAGTTACAGGAGCAAACGCTTCGAGATGGGTCAGTGGTTATTGATTGATGGTCTAGTTTTGTCACCGTCCTCCATAATCATTCCCGATGGATAGAGTCGACTGTCAGAGTCATATTACGTCGAAACTTTATCATATTTCGAACATATTTTACAGACTAAGTTATACCTCACAAGTACATAGAGCTGTTCATACAGTATTAAGGGTCATAAGACCGACAGTTGGTGCTATTCTCACTCAGTTCCAAGTCGTCATTGCCAAATTCACCCCTGGGCCGTTTATAGTACCCAAAATCCCACTTATAGCACTCCTGGTAAATATGCGATCAACGATTTAGACGAACCCAGGTTAAATAGAATAGAAGACCACAAACCACACAGTTTCGCTCCTCCCTGGCCTTGGGGACTTTTTGCCCAAATCCCCAAAGCACATCTGCTTCGACAACATTGAGGATAATTTCCTTGATTGGATGTTTTCTGACGTGCACATGCCATCCAAGGGTTGTAACTGTATCATACACGATGCTCTTGCCCAAATGACACTTTGTTTCCAAGGCATACCCTACTTCAGCACAAAGTGATCCAATACCGGTGCACGTCCCTTGTGGTATCGGGTCGGCGGTATGATAAACATGGGTTACAGGGGCAGCATAGTAGTTCGGTTCCGAAGTAAGTGTCCTCATGGAGGGCGGGATGGGTAAATGTAAGCGTGTAGAAGCAAGTCGTTCGCCGGGAGCCTCAAATGCGACCGCCGGATATCCAAACGTTGTACCAAGTAAAGACGCGAGTGCGCCACCCAAAGAGTGGCCGACAAGGTATATGTTGGCAAAAGGGAACATTACAGTAACATTGGTCACCAGATTCTAATCGCAAATTCCAGCACACGACGCCATGACAAGAAATATGAGGACTTACGACGCCTACAGTGTAGAAAAGACTATCTTTGATCAGGGCCAGCGATAAACAGGTATTATCACATCTCCACAACCCGGCGCAGCATTGACAGACGGTACTGAACACCCACGTGAAGTCTACGAAGGCGCAGCAGCAGGAAAAGAGTAGATTATCGTTAAGTTTATCATCTTCAGAGGTAGGTCCAAAGAGTGTCGTGCCCTTGATGGCCAAAACGACTGTGCTATTGTCCGAAGATACAAAAACGTGCCCACGGAAGCCATCGGTTGGGTTCTGCCAGCCTATAGGGAAACTCTGACGAGGAGAGGGTTACACGCAATCCAGTGATTTATTGTGGGAGAAAGCGACGGACTCTATTCCAGGTGGGCTCTAAATCATACCAGCCGCTGCTGTCCGGAAGTGCATAGGCATTTCCTGCCATTCGAGCAAGTTGAGAGAGAGTATGTTTATCATGAACATCTGGTGCCGGAACCACGAGCTCGTCCCACTCAATCGAATTACATTGCTGAAATGAAAGTGAAACAGTGCGGGCTTGCTGCACAGCATGAAGATCTCTGGGACGATAGATGGTTATCGGGTCGGTTTTGAACGTGGAAGCATGAAGCAATGGAAGTTGGAAGCATAAAATGAGGTAGATAACGGCTGGAATCATCACAGGGGTGAAGCGTCATCTACATAGACACGAACAGGCTGACGTTCGGAAAAGTTAGATGAGAACGAGGAGAGAAGCTTTGCTAACGCCAGGCTGAAAGAAAAGCCGTTTGAGTTGTGTACGGGTCCAGAGAGCATCCCAAATCTGTACACTGCGGCAAGCATATTTTGGCTCAGCCTTGCTGCGTTGCGCTTTTACTCACTGACGGCACGTCGTACACTATTACTGTCGGCCTACAGCTACCGACAAGACGCAGTCCAAAGTAGCAATTACTTCTACGAACTTTCACGACCATTAACGATTTTATCTTATGTATTCAAACTACCGTCTCGACAGTCCTCCTCCTGATCCACGGTTTCGAAGACCATGGTCTCCAGACCCCTACGACGCTTTCCCAACTATCGCACATGCCCAAGCATTTCGAAGGGAACCAACCGATGTGTCAGTAGACGCTCTTGACCTAGCCGATTATGCACAAACACTACCTAGAAATCCATACACCCGATTGAACTTTGAGGCTGAGTTCCGGCCAAACGATCCTTACTCGTCCTACCCACCCTCTCCCCGTGCTATCCGACCCTTTTCTCAAGCCTCAGTGCAACCACCATCCTTGATGTCTCCAGGTGGAACCCTTTCCACCGCTTCATCTCCTCGCCGACCTTTTTCCTTACCTCCTCCATCGGTACCTCACAGTCTTAGCCATGAATACTCCCCACGCATTGGGCCCGTATCAGACTATGACCATTTCGACTCACGTAGACAGCAAGATGAGGAGACAGAGGCTGATATCGGCAATTTCCCTGCATTTTCTCGACATTGGTACAAAAAGGATAAACCGCTAACGCAGCCATCTTCAAGTGCATATCACAGTGCATCTCATGAAGATGGCATATCTCCCTTTGATCCATCTTACAAATACAATCCCTTGGACAGAGCTGGATTCTCGGATCTCGACCAATCATTATCTTCTAATTCACGCACTTTGCTCCCGTGGGCGAATGGTGCTCAGGACCAGTCTACGGGGCCCATAGATGATGAAGTCAAGCGAGAACGAATACATATGCTCGAACGAGAATTTGGTGGCATTGGAAAACCAGGAAACGCAGACGAGCAAGAAAACATCATTGGAAGCGTAGATCAGCGTGGAAAGTTAATTACAGATGGTCCTAGGAAGCGGTCAGCTACCAGATGGTTACAAGCTTTTGCAACACTAGGCACGGCTATTTCTGTTATCTACGCATCTCTTGTAAGCCCACATGATTTCCTCCCTTGCTACTTCACGAGTCGACGACCGATATTTGCAGGTTACTAAGCCCAAGACACCGCCGCCACCGCAAGGCACACTTCCGGTGTATGTCTTATATGTGCTTTCTGTTATCACCTTCCTCTTCATTGTCTATTTGTGTCTCATATATCCTTTTTGTTGTCTGGGCCGCCGAAACAAGTCATCTAATTTTACCAGTCCTACGAGCGGTCCAGGGGGTGGTCTGATGGTGTTGCCCGTCCAACATCTCCCTGGCGGCGGCAAGCATAAGGGCGACAAAACGAAAGGAAAGAAAGGCAAAGGGGGTATGCCAGGAGGTGACGTTCAGGTCAACCTCATTGTCGATCCTACAATGTTTGGGGGTAGAAGAGACTCGGACGAGGAAGGAGAGGAGGAAAGTTGGGCTCATGGCTCAAATAATGGCAGATGGACAGGAGGAAGAAGCTCACGAACACCGAAGAGGATGAGCGTATTTGCTGGACTAGCAATGGAAGAGCGCTGGAAAAACGCAAGGAGACTGTTGAAGTGGACCATGGCGTTTGATATGTGCTGTCTTCTCCTTTGGGGCATCGAGTTTTTCCTGATTATGTTAGGAAAACGGTGCCCCCCTGGCCAATTCGCGGGATGGTACGTTACTTCCACTTTTTTAATATAGAACCATGTAATCTTACGACTCTGATATTAATAGGTGTGACGCGTACAACTTTGCGACAGCTCTGACATGTATTGCATGGGTCCTATTTGGTATTCTTGTTTTTTTCGACATCAAGGATCTTCATGCGAGCAGTACGTCCCCACGGACGCGCACATAATATCGGTTGTTTGTGTGTAACTGTTTTTTTTGTTGGACGGGCTCGAGTGCTTTGGCTTCAACTGCTTCCTTTATTACTCATTATTCACGATCATTAACGGTTTCTCTGCTGTCATTTGTTTGGTAATACACAACTGGAACTTTCTATCGTCCTTGTCCTCAAGGACAGTTGCCGCCCGCTTGAACATCGCGATATCGTCTTTCAAGCGTTACATTCCTATTTCCTCTCAGGCTTGTTGCTCGGCGCCGCCTACCCATCTGCCCTGAACATAAACCCTCCTCATATTTCGATCATCTCCGCAGAACAAGAACCTCTCCAGCATTGCATCCAACTCCTCCATGTATTTAGCCTCGCTGTCACTGTTGTCGGCGTCCCCTTTACGTCTTCGGTTTTCGAGCCCGACATCCTCATCGTCATCAACACCCCACAAATTCGGATTAGGCGGAGAAGAAGAAGAATCGTTTCTAATACTAACTACGATAGCGTCGAACGCCTTGCCTTTTTCAAGACTTCCAATCTGGTGTTCGAGATTACAGACCTGCGCGCCGCCGAGAGTAGCTAAGTAGAACAATGTGGGGATTGACAACGCGGGGTGGGACTGGCCGGGGGATATGGAGACCATCTTCGAAGCGATGGAAGCGTGTTGGACGGACCTTAGTAGCGAAGGGGAGAATCCGCCAGAAATGTCTGTTCCTAAGCCGACCTTGAGTGGAGGGGAAAAAATAATAATAATCAAATTGTGTTACGTGTCAGTTACGAGGAGGAGGGACGAGTCATACCTTGATGCCTTTTTCAAGCATTAGAGCTACCTTTGCGAGCCCACTTCGCAAGTTCAGGTTGCTGGAGGGACAATGGCTTATACCACTGTTGCGCTTCTTTATAAGATCTATCTCGCTGTCCTCTAGCCGGACGGCGTGTGCGAGGATGGTGTTGTCGCGCAGGAGGCCGTAATGGTCATAGACCCCTGCGTATGTTAGTTCTGGGTCCGAAGGTTTCGTGATGTGGCTGAAGAGTTCCTTCGTGAGCTCGATTTCGGCTTCGTTCTCGGATATGTGGGTTTGGATGGCGAGGTGTGGGTCCGAGGCTGCTAGTGAGCCTAATGAGTCCATTAGTTCGGAGGTGCAGGAGATGGCGAAGCGGGGTGTTAGGACTGGGTGTATGAGACGCGACTCGGCTGGGGGATATCTATGAGATGTGTTGATGGGTGTATGAGGGGAGTATGCATGGGCTTACGTGGGGACAAGGAGCGAATATATGCTACCAGTTCTTTGGTATCACGGATGGAAACTTCAGGTGAAGGTTCGATGTAATCATCGGGCGAGTTGCGGTTCATGTTACATTTCTAGAGACTTTTGTTCTAAGTTGTGCGCCTGCAAGGAGAGGGTTCACCTACCCCTACGAGTGCACGCTGGCCTATGGAAAGAACCCTGAGAAGGACTCCACGAGAAGACAGAGCGACAAACATACCGAATTCGTGAATTATATCTGCAAGGACCTTGGTAGCTTCCAAATGTATAGAGCCATAATAGCAGCACGTCGTTGTCTTTTAGATATTTTCACAGTCAGTCTCATGAGAAATTGATATTGAGGAAGTATTTTGACAAACGCCCGCGTCAATGAACCTCCTCACGACTTTACGATAGACATCTTTTGCGAATTGAACGTCTTTGAAACGCGCCTCAATGGGGAAAGTTACATGTTCGAGCCAGTCCATGAGCTCGTATTGTTGACCGGAACCAATATTTGGAACTTGTGGTGCATGCTTAATAATCCGGCAAGAAAAAGAGTCAGATGAGAAGCGAAACAATGATATAATGATAAACTAAAACTTGCAGTGTGGGTATCGACGAGACCAGGAATGAGAAATTCCCCTTTACGAAGGAGAAGGATCTCTAAGGAATCGGAGGGAATATTATGTTGGAGAAGGAAAGACTGAATAACGGTATCTGTAGGAAGCGAAGAGTCGAAAGAATGAATTGCACTGATTTTGCCTTGATTGTTGACATATATCAAAGCTTTTGAGAGCTTTTCATAAGAATGGATGTTGAGAGGGGATATTATAGAGCCAAAAACGAGTAGAGGAGGCATTTAGTAACCACGAGATATGTTGCAAAGTAAGGATTTCTATGGAAGTAAGGTGGTAGTTGTGTTAAGCGACTCTGGTAATCATGGACTCTGCTCGGAGATGCCCTAATATGGCGAGTTGAAAGGTTATTGCAATTCGGAAAGTTGATGAGCGCGGGCAGTAGTCACAAGAGAAAGAGTAAGTAGGAAGGATCCGGGGGTTATTGTAGGTATGGCGGCAGGGTATCACCGCTAATTGGATAACTCCTGCAGCGGCCTGACAGGTGAGCAAGGGCCATCTTGTGATAGGGACCAAGCTTCCATGCAGTGCGTACTCTGGGATCAAGAAATGGATCTCTTAATATTTAATAATAATAGCCGGAAATATGTACAACCGCGTATGTTCCATAACAGTACAGATATTCGTAGAACTAGGACGAGCACCATGCGGATCTGAACCGACGATTGACCGGGTCAGGGAGAATGCTAGAACGGGTTGAGACGGGTGTTTTGAGGACGAGGAGGAGGTAGAGACGCGTAAAAACGCGTCAAGAGAAAGGTGAAATTGGCGAGGAGAAGGGGGTGGGGTATTGCCGTACAAGAGACAGGGGATAGATGGGAACGTTGGCTACCGCGGATGACATGTATTGGGCCCACTCGAGGCGCTGATTGATTATGATGGGAGTGTAGCCTGCCGCAATGCTTGGACCGTCCAAGCCGAGCGCGAAAGCAGAGTGAGAGAAATCAGATGTGATTCCTCTACAGGTTCTGTCAATCGCACGTGATCGCTCCCCTCCAAAAAAATATTCTCCTCCTCTCTCTCAGCCATTTTCGCCCTTCGGTTCGCAAGGAGCAGGGCGATGATACGTCTCACAATCAATTGAACAAAAAAAATCGCGTAAATCAGTCGAGAATGGATGTCTCTGGGTCCACATGAGTGTTGCGGGAAATGATCAATTTCACACCTTCACAGAACATCATCCCAATGTGATCCAAAATGTTCCTCTTTTCTACTCGCAACCGCCAATTCCCCTGCTCTCTTCTGCAGCAGGCGCGTCCTCTTTCTCTCTCTTCCTCTCCTCTGGTCTACCATGCCTTCGCTCAGACGCATCTCCTCTTCCCCAAATGTTCGCTCTTCTCCTTACTCTTCTCTCACCAGATCCTCCCATCCTTCTCGCCGTTCTCCTCCTGCTTCTGACACCTCTCGCAGGCGCGTCTTGGCTGACATCGACTGGTGGTCTGTCATGGACGGTCAGTCCACTCACAATATCCCCGCCTACACCACCACTTCTATCAACGACAATAACGAGAACCACCTCTACATTCCTCCCTCGAACGCTTCTCGACCAGAGGACAATCATCTCAACTCTCTTGCCACCCCCATTGCAGAGCCTCCTACTAGGCCTGCCACCCCTTCTGATTCACCTGTGAATACCTCTGTTCCTACAATTACAGTACATCTCTTTTCCTTCGTTAACTTGCATAAGCGTATCTGATATTTTTTTCCCTACCGATAGCTTGCTTCTCCAATCGCTCAATTTGCTACTCTTTCCCTTGTGCCTCGCGCAATTCCCCTCAACATTCGCAGACATACTTTCCCCAGCTCGGCACCTGCCGCCGCATCACCAATTTACGCCAACGACACACTCTCTTCCGCCGATTCTAGTCCTGATCTCCCACCTGTCCCTCTTACGCCCCCTCCTCTCCAAAGCCCTTCTTTCATCATGAGCTTTGCTGACGAATGTACCCCGGCCTTTCATCAAAATATCCTTACTCCTCCAAGACTATCACTCGGTTCCCCGTGCAAGCTGTCATCCTGGTCTAGCCCACACGATGATGATTTCCCAAGTTCGATTTTTGGCTACCATCGAGCCTTTGATTCCTTGCGTCCTCTTGTAGAGGATGACTTTCATTAAGATTTCCCTGAACATTAGGAACATGCCCGTCTAGAAGGTGACCCAAGAAGCTTCCTGCTTCTCCTACTCACTGCTGCGTGTGCCGCGTTGCGTTCGAGATCTGCCAAGAATATAAACTATTCAACAATTTTATCTGGTCTCATTTTTCTTGCATATATTTGTATGTATCTTTTTCAAATGGCCTTCAACGCCCAACCGTCAACTCACCCATTCTCCCAGTCATGCTTATTTCTGTTTTACGCTGCGCCATGACTTGACGATCATTGATGAACAGCTATCTCCCCCAGTCATCTACCCGATTTCATCTTCGACGTCGTGCATTTTGAATTAGATTGTCTTGACACATTCAACTTTTTCACTTTGGAACCAGTCCACCCCACGCGATGCTAGGCTGTGCTGCTCCACATCTATTCTCTTGTTCCCACCTCATTATTACGCCAGTTCATCACGAACCTAACAGGCCCCAGTTTTGCATACGCTTCGAAGTACTCCGTTTTGACGAATTTTCGTATGTTTCATGACTCAACTAGTTTGGCTAACGAACACCGCTTTATCTCGTGAAGAACACCCTTGACGTTCTTCCTCACTCTTCACTTCCAGTTCTGGCTCTTTCAAGAGAACCAAAAATAGCGCACAATTTCGCCGCTCTTCACTTCAAATCCCCGATCACCGAGTTCTTCTCCTGCCAAACACTTCTTTGTCATTTTCTTCTTGTAATCTTGCAATGAACTGTACCATCAATACATGCATCCTCATTGATTTTATTTTATTTTCTCCTTCACACATCATTTTTGACCATCATCATCTCAATGTCGTGTTTGCTTTCGGCTTTCATTGCCCTAGTTCGACCAAGAACCCTGTCCATCTATTCTCATATGCGACTTTTCGCCATCTTCCATCTCAAACTGTTTCTTTTCGACACGACCACTTTTTGGTTCGAAAAGGTAGATATGTTAGAGTATTCATGTAAATAACGTTTTTGATGTATTATTTATCTCGGCTGAATCACCAAAAAAATGTCGTTGTCTTGATTGCTACAGTGAAGAAATGTAACTAGGCTAAAATAATCTAAAAACCATGAGAAAATATTATGGTATGTGATTTTTATATAACTTCCGATTCCCTGTTGGAACCTATTACCCATCCAGTCACATATTACGATGAGGAACGTTGGAAAAACGCATGGAAGAGCCCATTTCGTCATAATACTTGCGCCTAATGCTTCCCAGCGCATTGCCCGTCCCCCCAAATGGTTTAGAGAAAGAGAGAAAAAACGAACACAAGAGAGAGAAGAGAGTCGAGGCCTGTTATTATCGATACATGCCCGCCCACATAGCAGGACCAGAGACCTTACTCCATCTCGAAAGCTCAATTGGCCCATACCGAAGTTGTGCGTCTCCTTGCCACAAAAGCGGAGGCGCTGCGGTAGCTAGCGGTTGTGGCTGCGACAGAGACGGTAGTAGTGGGGGCGGTTGTGGCTGTTGCGGTGGAGGTCCACCTTGTCCTGCGGTGGCGTTTTGCGCGGAGGTGTTCGTGGGTTGCATGCCGTGCCTGGCTTTCCAAGCATTTCGGATAGCGGAAGAACGATCCAAAAGCTGCGAGGTCTTGGTTAGTTGATGCATTCGTTGGTGAAAGGTAAACTCACAGTTTCCTTCTCGACCCCGTCCCGAATACTCTGTATCACGTTCTCCACCACCGTTCGATGATTCCCATTTGGCTTGTCGTCTCTAAACCTCATCATGCGCCAACACTCAGCTGACGGATCCCAGTGGACTTCTACAATCCGATCATCATACTGCTCTCCAGAGGCCTTGATCCTGATTTTATTTGAGAATTTAGCGTCACTAAGTAGACATTAACACCAACTCACTTTTCCCACTCTTCATCTTCAACCTGCATCACGTCAAAAGGTTCATAGTTCGAGCCACCAGTCCAAACATATAGTGAAAATATTGGTTTCGCGTGATAATCAGGTTGTGCGGGATTTGTAGGGGATGGTGGGAACCTTAATAGCAATTTGAAGTCAACCGAGTTTTCAGATGGAGGTTTCCACTTTAGACTGCGCACTTGCAGGATCAGATCCAAGATGGGATAAAAAAAGAGAAACAAGAAAAGGCTGACATGTTTCTATCTGTACCAGGGATGTAAGGCGTTGAAACACAAGTATAGATGAGACCGTCATTTCCATGTTGTAGAGCCGGTATGTCGTGCTGAAAAATCTTATCCAAGGAATACGAAAAGTTGGTTTCTTTCACGACGATTCTGATCGCAAAGACATTGTAGGACGCCATAAAACTCCCAGAACAAACAATACACGCACTGGAAAGGGTGAGCCGCAGAAACGTCGGGGAACTCGTGGATCATCTTCTGGTAAGGCTTGTAAAACCATTCCTTAAGTCTCTGCAACCATCGGATCTCAGATAAGAATAATGCGAGGACTAGGCATAAAGAAGACACGAACCCCGTAGCGTTTATCCAACGACCTGCTCATCACATTCTTATCATCTATAACCAAACAATCGAAACACAGGTATCTCGCAGTTTCCTATCGTTATAATGAGCATCAAGTTTAGGGGGACACCAGTAAGTGATCCATAGAACAGAATTAAGTCATACCTGTTTAGTCCGAGGATCGATGTCAAGCACTAGCTCCCCATCTATGATAGAGTTCTTGAGTGGCATCTGCGGTCGTTCATGATGGGGGAAAAAGAACCCATCCAGTTGGCGGTAGCTGCTATGCCTGTCGATCTTGAAGAGAAAGAAATCTCATTAATGAACTAGTCGCTTGAAACGTCTCGAGAAAAGCGCAGGGTACCAGGTAGACGCTCTGGTCACTCTCCGACAAGGTGCAGACAAACAGCAAGACACGAATGCCATCCGATTTCTCACATACCCAATAGCTTGATTCGTCAAAGATGAACTGTGTGAACTGGGCGACTACAGTACCAAATTGTGCGCTCACTCTTCGTTTTCTAGTCGTTGGATATCCGAGACTCCAAAGCTCACAGGTTGACTGCCAGGAAACTTTCTGTAATGAGTGGAGGTCAGCAACCGGCCGGAACAAACCCAGAGAAATTGAGCACCCTGGATTCAAGTTACAGATTGCCGCAACAGATCTTTTGAGCCAAGCATACTGGTCGGAATTATTAGGTACCAGTACCCCAGGTAAATCTGGGATACGAGACATTCAAAGCGCGACTTGTTGAACTTGCCACTTGAGTCGTGCAGTGACCGACCTTTATATCACAAGTCACGCATATTATCTACTTCGTGTTTTTTAACTGATTTACACTGCGAGATATATCACGCAGACGGAAGAAATACATATCAAAAGAGGTTTACTATAAGGTCGCTGCGTTCGGAAAGCTATAAATGACGATGCGAGCTGTTCAGCGATCTTCGGCCCATTCCTAATAGACAGGGTTCAGTCAGAATCGGTGCCACAAATGACACGAGGTAAGATACGTACGTTCTCCTTCTTGATCTGGGCCTACACGGTTTCAGTACTTATGAGGCTAACAAACAGAAGAAAAATGCAATACACGCACCTCCTCCTCGGGAGTGAAGTCGTTCACGATGTTGAACAACTTGCGAATTTCTTCTGGTGTTTTCCCCTTAATCATGTTTGCTACCGTTTTGCAGCCCACATCACTAAGAGACGTAAAATTAAGAAGGTGGGCGAGTCAAAAATGCTGCGGCGCACAGTAGAGGTTTGATGTCAAGATAATTTGCGGCAAGAATGATTTCGAAGAGCATCTCCTGATCGACAGAAATAAATTTCTGATCCCATTCCCCAATGTCAGTAGTCCTCTTGCGGGTCTCGTCTTGGTTCGATTCATCGGCGGTTGGCAAAGGCTCACCACGATGGTGCTCGCAGTATTCCAAAACCTTGAGAATAAATGTGATATATAAGCGGTAAATCTAATTACACGGAATTGGATATCGACCTTCTTCAAGACACTTGAAGAGACGTTAGGCAGGGGAATGGGTTGGTCGCTCTCGCCGACATCTGCGAATGGAACAAATCAGAATTCGGCCGGACGGTACTCCACACGATAGTTGAGAAGACTCGCCTTCGAGCATGTTTTTGATGAGGACGCTGCGTTCAGCAACTTCCTTGTCTACGACGAATTGTTCATTATCGGAGGTGACGAGGAGAACCATTTGAGATAGGATGAAAATGGATAACAGATGGTGATGAGCGACAACAACAAACTCGAATTTATTGTGGTGACCGTGATGTAGGTGAGTCGTCACGCATCCCCTTACCGTCGTTGGTGACTTGACAATTGAAATGTCTTTGTTTTCGCTCTGGCGCAGCTCTCATTCACTGCTGAACCCATTCTCAGTATCAGGCAAGCAAAGGTTTGCGTATTAAAGCTAGCTCAACCATAACAATTCTCTTGTACAGGCTTGGGTTCTGTCCGAACTGCTACGAAACGCGCTGGGGGAACTGTCCGCAACCATGGAGGGTCACCGGGCAAGCGCCTTGGTGTGAAAAAATTCTCTGGTATAGCCTAGTTATATGCCTTGACCATTACCTCCGTTGCTGACAATAACATTTCATAGACCAGTATGTCATTCCGGGGAACATCATCGTACGGCAACGCGGCTCTCAATTTCATCCTGGTCAACATGTGTGTTTTCCCTTGGACATCCTTCAAACGACCTGTTGTTAACCGCCTCTCAAGGTGAAAATGGGCGTTGATCACACAATATACGCAGTCGCACCGGGGTATGTCCGTTTCTATAAGGAAAAATGGATGCGGGGTGAACGAAAGTTTGTTGGAGTTGTCTTGAACAAAGGCGAAAAGCTACCCAGGGACATCTCTGCCCTCGGCCGCAGCCGTCATTTTGGTCTCGTTGACTTGAACTCAACAGATGCTCCGCCTAAGACGGGATGTCTTTGATTCCTTTGGCCAAAGTGAAAATGACCCTCTCATATGAAGTGGTTGAGGTCAGCCTGACTTTGAATCAGTATCCTCGCTCGATGTGGCGTATGAGTGCATCCGTGCCGTGCATGTATAAATACACTGTTATAATTGATAACACATGCCACTGACTTCACGTGTTGTGCGTTTGATACAGACCAAACGGGAATCGTTGGATGCCGAATTATTCAGTATATGTAATCTCTCCATTGTCGCCAAGACTCACTGAGCAAAACCGTCCTCGTTCACAATAATGTCGCAGGGTTTCTCTCTAAGCGTCCGCGCATTGACGCCTGCAGGTTTGTCAGGACTTGTATACATCCGAAGGTCTCAGCATCTCATTAACCTTGTCTAATCTACTTTCGCAGAGATCCCACCCGAAGAAGTCATCATAAAGTCAGCCAAGGCAATCATCGAATCATCGTATTCATGGAAGAAAGGCAAATCATTTCACAACAAAACCGTGAAAACCTTCTCACACCCCAAGCCCGTACCAAATGTGAATGGTGAGGCCGGCTGGTACTGCCGGGTCAGTATACATGCACCAGAAGAAGTCACTTTCGACGAGTTTTGGAGCAAACTTGGCGAAAATAAGGCAGAGAATGAGATGCAGTACGTCGTGTCTCCCCTCTGTTTAAGGCATTGACCAACCTGAACACCTTTCTTGTCAGATACATAGAGGACATCAAGAAGGTGAAATTAATCAAGGCGATCTCTCCCACGATGTCCATATGGACTTTATATTACGACTTTGGTCCCATCGTGTCCTCAAGGGTCTTCACTGTCTTGCAGGTCAAAGAATTTTCTGGAGATGCACCACGCAGGGGGTCTGTTGTTCCCCTTTCTCCAGCTCTGCAATACTGAATCTTCGAAACTCGATCAGAATCATCGCTTCGATACCTATAGATCTTTCTTCCCCCGTTGATAAAGATCTAGCTCAACTAGAAGAAAAGGGCGTGAAGGCCCGTTACAGCAGTGTGGAACAGATTCTGGAGCTTCCAGATGGCAAGGTTGAATGGCGAATGGCTACCTCTAGCACTCCTGGTATGTCCTCAGCAAACAACCGTTCTCTTCTCTTTACCCACATTTTACATGCAACCTCAGGCGGAACAATACCACAAATCCTCGCGTGAGTCCACACAACCTAGTATCAGAAATTTCACAGCTAAAGTGGCTGAACTCACAACAGTGAAGCAACCATGCCCAGCAAAATTGCAGAGGTTATAATCTTCGCGGTTACGTCTTTCAAGTCACTGCTGACGATTCTCCCATAGGACGTTCCTTTATTCCTTAAATTTCTCCGCAAGTCTTGAACCAGACGTGGATCCCCACAACCCGAAGTTGCTCCCGTCAGCACAGAACTCCCTGAATGGTAAATGTGACCCCTCATGTACTGGTGCATGGTCCATGGACGAGTGTACAATCTAGACGATATTTGCGTGTAATTGGATTCATTGTAAGGTAGTGGTTGGTGCAGAATTGTATTGGCTTTGGATGCGTAATGACCCATGATGATTCACTTCAGGTATCCTCAACTGTATCATGACTTCTAATTAGCTTAACATGATTCTACTTGAACATATTTCAGGGTTCAAGGGTGCTTGATAGATTCATGATAGAAGGTACCTTCATAATAGTGTTACAGAGAGGCCTGTTTGCGTTGCAGACATAAATATTCCGACTTGACACAGATTCCACAGTTTATGCCAATTCAAGGTAGCGTTCCACTGGTAAAAAAGTCATCAGATGCTGGGAATTCAATGGATTTTAACACCCTACCCTCCCAATTTGTGACTGCCGCGTTCCACAACCTCACTTCATGCTCTCTAGTTCCCCCAAAGTGGTCGACAAAGTCATTTCCGAACACAGCGTCCTCCCTTGCAATGCTGTCAGGATTCATCATTCTCGCTGTCGCCTCTTCTAACGACTGCGGTAGCATTGTGACCTAGAACTCGGATAATGAGATAGGTTGTATAGAGCAGCTTTCTGAGGATTATACTTACCTTGTCTGTTCTCTTGTCTTCTGGTGTCATCAGGCTTATAGGGGGTACAGTAAGCTTGAGCTGCTTCTCTATCCCTCTGAGGCCAAGAGAGAAAATTGCACTGAGTGCAAAGAAAGGATTCATATCAGCTCCTGGCACTCGAATCTCGAACCTAGTGGCTGAAGGTGGCACGGAAGGAGGCGATATGATACGCACGGAGGCGCCGCGTGAATCATAACCATATGTAACGGCATTTGGAGCCCAAAATGCCTCGCCACCTACCAGACGCTTGTAACCATTGATAGTCGGAACGAGCTAGATCAGTGTCAGAGAGATGCTGAGAGTACAATTTCTTTTACAATACCGTGGGCATTACTAAAATCAAGAAACTAAGCGAAACATGACATCCCGGATTCAAGTGAACTTACTGTCCGGAAGACCGTCTAGAACGCCAGCCAAAAACCACTCCCCGATTTGACTAATAAACCTGGTATCGTCATATGCTGCGCCTTCTCTTCCCGTCTGAATTTCCGAATCCGATGCAGCGAACACGTTCTTTCCGTCAGCTCCACGAAGAGAGACATGGATGTGCCTGCCTCAGAGATAAATAAGGGCTCAGATCGAAGTACGGTACCAGTAAAATAAATACCCGCTGCAACCTGGGAGCTATCGAAAGTCAAAGGTGATCACTATACGGCGAGCATAATCGAATCAGAATCTCACATTCCCCCAAGGCTTGGCCATGAAACTCGGGATTATGCCATGTTTGAGCCCTACACTCTTGGCCAAAAATTTGAACAATATAGCATTGTCTGCCATGCGGAGGGCCGGAGCATATGCCAAAGCAGTTTCATAAACCCCCGGGCCAGTCTCAGTGTCTTGGGAACGGTAAGACGATCATCCGATAGTAGGCACCGTGAGTGACTTACGATGACCTTCGATAGGGACATCGAATCTAACGCTCTGATCGAAAATGTCGTGGAAGTATTCTGTGTTTAGCTGAGTACGAAGGAGAGAATATCCGTGCACTGCAGAAACATGTGCGAAATGAACTGCTGATCAGTAATGATATGGCTTACTGCCGGAGGTCAAGGGCTGCAGATCGGTGAACTTCTTCTCTGCCACCGTATTGGGAGTTTCTGAGAAATAGGGACAGGTATGAACTATTCCTCTTGAGTACGATGAATGGAATTGTGCACCTTTGAATTGAAAGTACTGGATTACGGTCATATCATTTCTTTCAGACTTATGTGCAACTGGGGCTTACTTCGTATTCGCAGCCAGCAATTGGCTCCCAACCTTGGCTTTGCGCTCTCTGCACAACCTTCTTGACAACTCCTCGAGGACAAACGCATATAGGTTCCTTCGTCTCTGGATCCAAGAAAGACACTAAAAAGAACGGTATATAATCTTCCCAAGGAATGCGCCGAAACGTAGATAGGTCGATCGAAGCGAGTATGTCCCGATAACCGTTTGCTCTGGTGGAGATAAGCAATTCTTGAGAGTAGACGGCGTCGTGAATGTCCCAACCACTGTGTCTCCGCAATTAATGTTACGAACAACTTGAAGTAGGCTCGGACAGACAATATGACACTGCAGAATCCAAATCCAGGCGAGACTGCAGCAAGGAACTTCTCCTTGGACTACATCATTGGACATTCGTCAAGATCCTGAACGACAAAGTGACTTGGAGACACTTACCATGAGCTTGCCTCGTAAGACACCGTCGACTAAAAACATCCTGTGAATCAGAGGGCTCAGTGTAGAGGACTATCCTGACCATCGATTCCTACAAAAACACAACAACAAATAAATTCTGCTGGAAACAGTGAAGATATTTTCGCACCTGCGACTTTAACTTTATGATCATTGCGCAGTAGAAGCGACAATTCTTCAAGAGATTTCGGTGCTTGTTCTATCGATTTTTCAGTCATGTTGTAGCAGAGATAAAAATCAACTCGTGTGATAACTTGAATATCCCATGGCGCCATCCGAAGCCGCTATCATGGACGGCAAACTCGAAGATCATGATCAAAAAATGGCTTCTCCGTTATTTACACTAAGAACCCCTGCGCCTGTCTCATCACTAGCTTTCGGGCAGCCTCGTCAACTTTTTGTTGGGTCAGGTAGGTGTCGGTCCTCATGCGCTCAATTATCGGCTCCAACTTTGTGCACAGATGACGGCTCTTTACGACAATACAACTTACCATCAACAAAAGTCGTCAAGGCTATCAGAGGCCTGGGATCAGAGATATCTTCAATAACTTGGCTAGCTCGTCCGGAAGCCGAGAGTGGAGACATATGGCTGGCTTGTGGTATTAAAGCGAGCCTCATTCGATTCATGATAATTATGCACTCTAATTGCAGAAACCAGATCATGCTATTCCACATGGATGACCCCAAAATCATACTCAACATATCGGATGCGGCTTTCAGTATGAACCTGGGAGAACGTGATGAAGATGTGTTGAATGAAGTATGTCCTCCGATAGTGCTCAATATTCAAGGAACGCTGAATTGTTTCAGTCAGATCAGCCTCAGTCCCAAAAACAATTTTCTTGCGTTTTCCTCCGATGGGGGTACTGTCGGGGTAGTCGACCTTTCCACAAAGCACGTTACACGGATGAGGACTAGACACGAAAGTGTACGTACATTGTTATCCACATAATCCTGGTTGCTTCTAATTATCTTGTCTAACCCACAATCAGATATGCGGATCCGTAAAGTTCATCCCTGATCGTCCAAACGAGCTGTTAAGCGGTGGATATGACTCAGCCCTTCTACATTTCGATTTTATTCAAGGGGCGATTCTTTCCAGACTTGATTTAGGTCAATCGTCATCAAACTCGTTTGGGTCAAGTGTATTTACTCATCTGAACAGTGGGACGCCCCCCTTCCGATGCAGTCTCATTATCGCCACCTTTCATACATTCAATCTCACTTGCTTCGTCGGGCACATTGGCTGCTAGTACTGCAGATGGCCGTATCTGGTTCGGACATGGCGGAGAAAAACGAGCCTCGCCTGGCAACAAAAAGAAACGAAGCAGGAAATGGGAAGGATTGACCGTCGAGGAAGGTCTGTTCACCAAAGTTGCTGAAGGCCCTATCGTTGCAGTGTGAGTCCTACTCTCTTCATGCCTTATATATTCTGACGAAACTACTAGGATGTTCAACGACACGTCAAGAGTGACGGCGTGTACTTTGTTAGGCAAGATAGTTCATTATGTCCGTCAGGGAAACTCTTGGACAGTGACATGGGAGACGCATGTCAAGCGATTAACAAAAGTAAACTCGATGCAAACCCAGGGGGATCTCATAGTAGTCGGCGGGTTTGATACAGGAGGGAAGGGAGTAGTAGAAGTCTTTCAAGTTTCGCAGACAAGTAACAGCTGAACAATGAATCTACGCATTAATTATATAGAATACTATGATATTCATGTTATCCGAGTCTACGATTTACTCTGCTCCTCCTCTATCTCACGCTCGAGTTCTTCAATCCGCACAAGACAGGCATCCCTCTGTTTGACCATCTTCTGGAGATAATCATCGTCGGATAACCTTTCGAAACCTAATACACTTAGGAATCTTTCTGGCCATGGTACTGTTGACTTGGTGGCAATGTCCGGTTGTTTGGGAGGCCCACGTTCCTGCATCTGTGCAACGTACTTGATCCTCTGAACGCCAAATTCATTTTTCATCCAATGTAACACTCCGCAAACAAGACCTGCTGTCACTGCACCAGGAAGTGCCTTCCGCTTTCCAACTGTCACAGAAAGCGGTTAACTATCATAAAGAACGATCCATGAGTTCTACTCACACCTCCAGGTGGTAAGGACGCCACCAGTGACAGCTCCGGCGACAATACTGTCAGGGACTTTATGTATTCTCATGTCTGCAAATGTCAAGGCCGCTCCAGTACTGTCCACACTCTCTTGCAATAGTTCTCGTTTCCGATGAGTATATTGTTTTGTGGGTACAGTGGAAATCAAAAGTGGGCTGACCACATATTCGCGAACACCTACGCATCTTGTCAACGGCCTGTTATGTGATACTTGAAAGCAATGTGCTAGGTAACGAACTGAAAAAAGTAGCACCAGCTACAGCGCTACTTAGTGCAGTGGAAGACGCGTATAGGCCGAGCGCTGCTGTACCCGTCAGCGATCCATAGATGGCCCAGAGGAATGCTACTCCGACAGCTATTTGGATCCAAGTTTCGTTTCAGTTTTGGGACGGACGGCACAAAGGACGAACGTGCATGTGAGTGCGGTTCCTTTTGCAACAATGAGCGGCGCGGTTGGATCCATTGTTGCTACCTGCGTATTTAACAGCAAACACACCCCGTTTACTACAAAAACAGAATGATCGAGGAAGGCTCGGTAAACATATACAAACATCGAGCTGGCCAGTAGATACAAGGACTGTATATGGCTCTTGGCGCTCACAGGCTTCCTAGTGTCGCAGTCGGTCTTGATATATTCAGGACAGCGTTGTGACCAGCTTCAAGGTAACTACAATGACCATCGAGCACAAATATAATACATAGTATTGTGTCACGGCGGACACAATGTGTCTGGGAAAGGTCTGGCTTGTACATCCGTCGCGCTAAATGATATGCATTGATTTCTTTTAGCAGTAATACCTGTCTATGGATATAGCTTCTTCAACTCAAACTTGAAGACACTATGCATCGGCAAACGACAGAATTTTTGCAAAGCTGGCAGGCGCGGAGTTTTTAGTTGGCGCAAAGTGTGCGATACTAGTACCCTCTGAATTTCCTATATAATACTTCAATTCTCTTCTAATCGTTACCCTGGGACAGAAAACTCTGCTGTAGATGAACAGCCTTCGACGCGTATCTAGCGTGACGTCCGATAGAAAGGAAGTGGGCTGCAAAGTTTATATGAAAACCGATCTGGCGTGAATGCTTTATATGTCATCGGGATGTTGATCTGCAAGAAACAGCGTTCGTACTTCAATTCTCCAGTGATGTTTTCTCCTTGGTTTCTGATTGCCTGGCGTGAAACACGCTAAGCTGGACTCGCAATTGTCTAGCGGAGTTCTCACCTTTGATCCATTCTTTGCGGTAATCGGGGACGCTCAAAGCAGCACGTTTTTATCTGTCCGCTATTGACAAACCTTTGCGGCAATTTTCGCTGATTTGCATATTTACAGAAGAGGCTGACGATGAACACTACTGCTCATGGACTGCTGAAGTTCATCCGCTGGCATTGATTCAATCGGCGATTGCTGAAGATACACAAGTGTCAGAGGTAGCCGTACCATACGTGGCTGCGCTCATCTGCAAGATTCACTCAACCCGCACGATGGCGGTATTCTGGAATCTGGATTGGAGATCAGACCCAGCGTCTTCGTCCACACATAAGAAAACTTCACACACTGAAGTTAATGCAATTACAGGAGTGAGTTGAATAATGGGTGATTCAAGGATGATCAACGTGTCCGCGAGCTAAGTCGCGTCCGAGTCGAGTCTAGTAAATTAATATACTGCCAAATGATCTCTCTGATCAATGTCCACCACCGCTGTATATTCCTTCACACACAGCCTTGTCGTACTTGATCATACAAGTACACCATGTCTCCTTTGGAAAAGCC